>CM067889.1:2958173-3269864 GCA_034621355.1 Mycalesis mineus | reverse complement strand
CAAAGAAAATAAAATTTCCGCTCTTGAGAGCTTTCGGGTTGTGCCGTTGACCGAATTCAACAGCTTTCATTCAACTGATAGTTATGCTCCGTGGTTTTACCCGCCTGAATCTCAATACTGTGGGGCAGCATCATTATCAACCTATTAACGACCGACTACAATGCCAGCCCCTCCTCCTTATAGGGGATGTTAATAACAATATGATTAAACAAACAAATATTTATTAATAGTAATTTATTTACATTTGTATAAAGTAGTAAAGTGTGTATATATGTATATTTAAAAATATCAAAAAATTATGGTAAATTAAAGTGCGATAAAAAGCAGCAGTAAAACACAAAAAGATCCATTATATCCGACCTCGGTAGTAATGTACTCGCAGGGGTTGATTTTCTGCAATACCAGTGGGGTTAAATCCCCAGAGGGAATAAAAGGCGATGCAGCAATCACGTATTCCGATACTAATTGACATACTGAGTGAAACGCCACTTAGTATTCCTATACCTCCTGTACAGGCGATTTTCTTCCGATTTCTTCGATTAGGTTAAATAAGGAATCTTTTGTATTGTAGGTATGTTTGTTTTCAAACGTAGTGTGGATTCGATTCTGTCCGGGGTTCGAATCCTGGGTCGGGTCGCAGAATAATTCCGAAACTGTTATTCTTCATAAAGTTTTCAGTACATTGCAAGTCCAGAGAAGTTGGTAGTGTTACACCCTCGTACCTCGGAGAGCAGGATAAGCCATCGGTTTAGATAACAAGTTTTTTTGAAAAGGCATATGCTACCTGTATTGCACAGGCAGCATTTGCAAACATTTTAAGCATTTTTGCTTTATCTTAATCTATGGCTTAGTTGTTAAGTCTCATGTTCCTGTAACTACATCTGCAATCATCTGCGGCCGCAAAACAACATTTCTGCTTGGCGACTTCTCCAAGCGAGCTTTATCAAAAAAAGCTCTACTACTAGAGACGAATATTTTGGCATTCCATAGATTCACCGTGCGGGTTCCGGTTTTATGGCGCGGCTGAGAGAAAAACTATGAACGTAGCCCGAGACTTATGACACGAGTGTAGGTTTAAAAGAGATCCCTGAGTGACGCGTGTCAACACTTACATCCTCTGTTCATGTTATTCTCCCTGCCTAGCTAATTTGAAAAGATCCTACAAGAGCAGCTTTGGATACTCATTCTAATACAGAACTTGCTGCATTCCTATTAAGGTATTTTAGCAGGTTATAGTGTGATGGTATACCACTCGCACCCACTTCTACTGCGTATAAACTATCTACATAGCCATTTTTAGTTTAGTTTATTGATAAGGTCATATTATTTTTACTTTGAATACATGGTCTCAATAGAAATAAAAGAAACGAATTTGTAATTAACAGCTTAATATATTATTTTTCATAGATAAATGAATTAAAGACAGTGAAACAAATTATATTACATTAGATTCTTTACTTAATATATAAAAATACTTCAAATGCGCAAATCGAAATGAAATCGCGCTAGGAAAAAGGCAAAATTTGCCGATATCGGCACATTGAGTGGCGTACCACTCGCTCTGTCAATTAGTTTCCTAACACACGACTGCTGCAACGGCATTTATTGCCAGTACCATTTGTAACGTATACATGTGTAGATATTGGTATTGTAATATAGGATTTATTCATTTAAATATAAATTTACAATTAGATATTGTTTAACGGGGTAGTTAAGATGTGTGTAATGAATTATTTTAATTATGAGAAGATGCAAGATGAAGGTTTTTGTTTGGTTTTTATGATGTTGCAACATATATTGCTCTCTCTTTTGCGGACAATAGCTAATTAATGTATAAAATGTTATATGTTTATGTCGTGCACTCTTGTCGGATTGGTCGTGGCTGCTACGATGCTTCTCCACCTCTGACGGTTACCCTCGGCTATGGTATTTGGTGTTGGCGCCATTACCAGTTCTGTCCATCGAGTTGGAGATGTCTCTAGACATTTTTCCTTTCATATGTATGGACGCATTGGTAAACTAAATACACTCTCCTCCTCTCCATTTTCATCTTTCTCCTCTACAATATCCTCTATTGTAAATTTACAGCGAGACATATTGTAATCCCACCATAACCTGCATTGGAGAATCATAGTAGCGTCATACCTCTTAGTAGGAGGAAGACCTGGCCAGATATATAATATGGACTCATCTGTTGGTTGCAGCGGGATTTTAAATAGTATTCTGATGTCTTCAAAATCGTTTTATTCTTTCATAATCTTTTATCTACCGCCGCATCGGAAAAGCAGTCCGTGACGAGAAAACACGCGGCCAGAAAAACTCGACACATGCTCTTTTTAAATGAATTACAAAACCACTCAATTACAATAATTAATATTACACTAAAAATATGCATACTTTGTAACAACCAAAAGAACAGTGCCATACACTATTCGACTATTCTAACATGTCAATTCTTGTCTTTTATTTTATGGCCTGGAATCAAGTCCTTTCGGATCATTTGTCAGTCGACAGAAGAATACCTTACGTTACCATAGACAATATCATATATTATTGTCTATGGTAACATATTCCAATATTTTAAAATGCTAACACACCTAAAACATAACAAAACCCCCTCTAACCGGGATTGGAGCAGTATGTAAATCTAAGCTCCATATTTCCTAAAAGGCCTACCATATGGTGGATTGTTAAACAAGGTGATAATGATAGTTATATGCAACTAGAGGATGCTCGCGGTTTCATCCGAGTAATTCTTGTTCCCGTGAGAATTTCAGGCTACATTTTGCCTATGTATTAATTCAGGATGTCAGCTAACTTCATACAAAATTTTATTAAAATCTCTCCAGTCGTTAGTCGTGAAGAAGTAAAAAACATACACACTCACATACTTTCGCCTTTATAATAATAGTATGACTGCTAGAGAAGTATTTAAAATAATCGTACGCTTGTTAACTTTAGAATTGCCTTCACAGCACTCACATAGATATAACTACATACAGATGCATACGTTTGCATTTTCCGCCAGCATTTTTCGTTGTCTGCCAATTAGCGAACTACCCTCAGCCTCGACAGCGACGCGGCCGACTCTAAGTACAGTTTTGTAACCATTCTCGGTCTGTTGAAAGTCGTTTTTTAAAAAACAAACAACAAGTAACCGCACAAAAATATCTAATTATTTTCGCTGCAAAAGTTGTTCTGTGGAACTTTTTATACACACATGTAAGTGTTGGAGTCATTGTACTCTTGTATACTTACATGTGTTCAAATTTAGTGTATAAATTTAGCAGTGCTGTTTATTAATTAGTTACTCTTTTGTTATTTATGTTTATGCACTAGAGTGTATTATAGTTTTTCCTAATGACGCGCTATAATGTATAATGTAAATAAAATAATAAATTATATTGCTCTAATCATTAGCAGTGTTTACATACATACCACCACGCCTCAGTCTCATAGGGGTAGGTAGAGACCACGTCCTACCACTTGTCACGATCCTTGCATAACTCTCTCACTTCTTTCATTTTCTTTAAACCTTTCATACAAGTTCGTCGGTGTATTTTTTTTTATCGACTACAATTTGGCCCTTGACTGCTATCACACCTGATGTTAAGTGATGATGCAATGTAAGATGGAAGCGGGCTAACTTGTTAGGAGTAGGATAAAATCCACACCCCTATTGGTTTCTACACGACATCGTACCGGAACGCTAAATCGCTTGGCGGTTCCCACCAGCCAAATATATATATAGTGTATGGTACTTTTAACCTGGCCTTTACTCGGAATGCCTCAGATATGGTCCAGCCACCTTGGTTTTCCCCTTCCAACATTCCCATTCACTCACTTTATCTTCTTTTACTCCACTCATACTTCTCAATGCAGTTTTTACAGTTAGAATTAATTGCACAAATGTATTTAATTATAACTGTGTGAAATCCAGTCAGTTATTCCACACATTTTGTGTGAACAGACATGATATTCTTCTTCTTCTTCGAAGGAATGAATACATAACAGTCTTATTATTATGGCTAAAGATTTCATAGCAGTAGTAAGATATTCAATAACGCAGCCCGCTTTAAACAGAGAAAGAGGTCAGTGAATAAGTCCTTATGAATAAGTTAAAGGAAGTTTTCTTAGGGATTCTTTCGCTGACTGACTGTAGTATAAGTTTGTTTTCTTTTTTCAATTTGCTAAAACTGTAGTTTTTTTATAATATAAAAGAATAAAGTTGTAGAAAAGATTATTGAAATATATTTTATATAAAATAAATCAATTTAGAAAACTTATGATGACGAATTCTTAAATATCGAGAAATTGAGTGATAAATTAAGTAATATTTTTAAGTCATGCATGTAGACACTCTTATACAAATTCTCTATTAAGTTATAGGTAGGTATGAAAATAGTATAAAATTACACCTTATTAATGAAAGTATACTATTTTTTAAATCTCACATTTAGTTCCACAGTGATATATTATAGAATTCATAAATATCCATGGTGGGCATCCGCACAAAAAAATTAAATTTAAACTATTTTATTAAATAACATTTTTTATATCTACCTTGATTTAAAAATCCTATCAGTTCAACATTCAAAGAAAAAACTTTGTGTGAAATATAGTTTTTCTTCAATTTCATATATCAATGGTGAACCCTCGTACAAATGCTGTATTGTGTAACATCGGACCTAGCATTCTAAATGTAGCAATTCCATGGAATAAATGGCGGCTATTTTGAATAGAATATAGACGGTTCACGTTTTTTTTTCAGTCGATGTATGAAATCGCTTTCAATATATTCTGAAGCGGCGATTCCCGAACAATAAAATCTGTACAATGATGGATTTATAGCGCTTCGTTTATAATATAAATACTGGATGGTCTTCCTCTTTATGATTTACAGGACTCAATGTTAGTTGCTTAAACTTTTTAAAGAATGAACAGTACCCTAAACCGACGAACTTGTATGAAAGGATTATTAAGAGTAGAAGCTAAGGAAGTATGCAAGGACCGTAGCAAATGGAGGGATGCAGTCTCTGCCTACCTATACGTGATATTTTGTAC
Organism: Mycalesis mineus; assembly: GCA_034621355.1. NCBI lineage: Eukaryota > Metazoa > Arthropoda > Insecta > Lepidoptera > Nymphalidae > Mycalesis > Mycalesis mineus. Next base: position 3,264,800 of record CM067889.1, on the reverse strand, counting down.
ATACGTTTGATTTTTAAGAAAACTGCTATTTTATTTTAAAGTTTAAGAAAGGATTGTTTCTGATGGAGCTTGTCTATAAAGTACCGTTTATCCCGATACCCAGAAACACTTTCTGAGAAACTGAAACGTTTTTAATTTTCTTTTGCTTGCTTCCTCTTGAAGAATGTATGCAGCTTATCTTCAGTTTTAATCTTTAATAGACATTAATTATCGAAACGTAATAGTAGCTCAATCTAATTGTGTTCCTACCATATTTATTTAAACTATAAACAACTATGAAGTTTGAATCAGGATACACGGAGCTAGTAGGTTTGAAGGTTAAAGTTCATAAGTATGGATGGATGTATGTCTTTCACGCAAAAACTGCTGAATGGACGATTGTTCAAATTTAACAATTATACAGATTATATATCACAATAACATCTAGGCTACTTTTAATCCCAAAATTGTTAAAAGAACCGGAAACGAAACTGAAACCGCGGACGACCTGTCGCAAGTACATAAAGCTCCGTTTGCCTCTGTACACACCTATAACCTAGCAATCCACAAATTAAAAGTCACGTCTTTAACACCCATAAACGTTCTTTTTGCTATATGTATTCGTATCACCGGTAAAACAATGTTGGCAAATCGTGTGAGGAAGGCATCACATTAATAGGTCAGTAATAAATCTCGCGGCGAGTTACCGTTGCGTTGAGCGAACAATTAATTGAGCAAATTGCCGCGGCTCATCTCTGCTAGTGGGTCAAGCGATTTGAGCAATAAAAACGACGCGCGGACTTTGTGAATGATTATTTGATTGTGTGTTCCGAAAGGGTACTTAATAACTTTAGACTATTTTACGGCCTACTACAGAGCTAGGTCAAAGTCCTAGTAGGAGAGGGGATATGGAGCTCGGACGCACCACGCTCCTCCAATGCAGGTTGGCTGCTTAGGATACATGAATTAAACATTAATTCATGAATGCTAATTAAAAGATGTTGAGATAGGTACCGGGCCAGGGCTCCCTCGTTATAGGAGAGGGGATAAGGAATGTAGACCTACCACGCTGCTCCAAAGCGGGTTGACGGGCTTAGGGTGGTAATGTTTCATTTGTTAACGATCACTATCAGATGTTGATGTTAGCGACCGGGACTGGAATTTTTTTTATTACCTAAACTTAAAACCACAAAAATGCATAACAAATTTTTAAATATGATATGCCATACAATATTGCTCTGTGTATTGTAATCGACGCCGGCTGCCGAGTAAAAATGCATTCATCATATCGAAACACAAAACAAGCTCCGAAAATATCCAATATCAGTTACGCCAGGTAGCTTAAACATCTGCCGTGAAATACAACCTGTTATTTTGCAAAAATTTGTTTTATTATGGCAGACGTTCGCATAGAATTGAGGTTTAATTAAATAACTTTTAGGCTATGCGTCCGAAGTCAGTGTAATATATAGTCACAGACTACAATCAGACAGTGTTTGTCGGCCTCCGTGGCGCAATGGGTTTATAAGACAGAGGTCCTGGGTTCGATTCCCGGCGATTAAATTGCTGGTGTAACACATCCGTGCTTATTTAACAAATTCGAATTGAAATATTCAAATTAAGACTTGGAAGGCAGATATTGTCAGCATCATGTTCTTTATTTTCAAACTGAAAGAACTCCATGTTGCTTAGCAAAAAACACTACCCGCCTTCTGACGCAGCCGGGTAAAAAAATAGAAGTAATTTACTAACATAACTTTACATTTGTAACTGTTAATAAAACAGTCCATGACGTATAAAATATTCTCTATGTTTCATTCACTGTGCCATACATTGTACCACTTAACATAACATTACAGTGTTAAGTAATAGAAATTCTAATACCACCCGCAATAGTGCGATTTGGATAATTCCAGCGCTTATCAAGCGCTGCACAGTTGAACGGGCTCAGCGGAAGTGCGCTCTAAATTAGCGCTTGAAGCCTTCGTTACATAATTGGGTACTCGTGTTAACGTGGTGAAATAATGGGTAGATAATAACTTAAGTTGCACAAACCTGCTTTTCAGGTCAGAGGGTTTTCTGTGAAAACATTCTGGTGTTTGAAATTATATAAAATTAGGGGTAATTTTCAGTGTATTAGCGTTTCAGTGATATTTTCTTAGTAGATTTCTTAACATGGTCCGAGAACTGATGGATATATTTGGGTATGTTTTTTTTTATAGACTACAAGTTGGCCCTTGACTGCTATCACGCCTGATGTTAAGTGATGATGCAATCCAAAGCATGTATGTGTTTGAGAACTTGGACCATAGATGCCTTAGCACAGAACTATACAGACTTAACTAGGCAGTAGTTGTATTAAATTACCCTCTATAATATGCCTGTATATTAGAGGATGTTGGCGTATATGTGTGTATGTGTGTGTGTGTCTCTAAGGACATCTTCTGTAAAACTCGGTCCTCTGCTTAGAAGGATGTTGAAGAAGAAGGAAGGAATAGGTGTTTTGGCCTCACGGTAGCTAATTTCCAACATCACATTGAAAGGAAGGTTACACAAACATAGTATTCCCAGCTACATCAAAGAACCCCTTATTTATATTAATAGTGCTACAACATGATATTAAATTATTATAATATAATGTAGCACCACTACGGCGTAGCGCCTCTGCTACGGCGTAACACGTCGAGGCGCTAGGATGGTAAACGAGCCGTCGTAAATAACTGCCCCGCCGTAAATGTATAATTGACGACATTAACCGTTTTACAGCCCGACCGACATGCTCATAGTCACGTTTGTGATTTTACGTAATGGGTTTAATGGGGGCCCGTAGCATATTATTAACATTATGCATATAATAATACAAATAATTAGAAACATTAAATTTTAATCTCAAGAACTCCACAGTAAAAGAGCCTACAAGTTTTCGATTCAGTCACTGTTAAAATATGTCATGGTCACTAAGTGGATCGTCATTAGTCATTTTTAATAGACTTTGCTAATATTCATTATGAAATTAGTTTGTAATACAATCTGCCTCATAGGTTCAGTGGTTAGTTTGTACAACTTAATATTATGGGTTCAAGTCCAAGTGCTTGGTTGGGTTGCAGCTGGAGTGAAGATGGGGTGAAGAAGTAACAAATATAGAAACTCACAAACTTTCTCCTTTATAGTAATATTAGTAAGAAAAGGGTTTGTTTAGATTAACAGAGAGACGAATATCTTAGCATTCCATGGATTCACCGGGGGTGGGACTTGTGACTCGGGTGTAGGTTTAAGGGTACCCTTTGTGACGCGCGTCAACACTCACCTCCTCTGTTCAAGTTATTCTCCCTGCCCAACCATATTCGGAAGGACCCTACTAGTGCGCTTTGGACACTCGTTCCAATATGTAGCTTACTGTAGCCATTTTTGGTTAGTTCATTAGTAAGGTCATAGTATTTATTCACTTTGAATACATGGTCTTTAGGGATGTCAAGTACTATACGTTTAATTTGTGCTTGGTTGGGCTAAATTTAATTGGAGCAGAGCCCAGAATTGAATAAGGCTTGCTGGGGAGTGAAGATGCTGATGCTTTACGTAAAAAGTAACAAATATAGACCCCTGTCCAGGAACTGCATCCTACCAAAAGTCTTGCAGTGCCCACTCCTTTAGCAAATAGCTTTTTACTAGTTACTCTGATCTGGGAGAGAAAAGGATTTTTTTAAGGAGAGAATTAAGCAAGGCGCGCCACTTCAGATTTAACCACTCGTTTTGCATTTCTAGGTTCATGGCATGCACTTTGTAGTTGTCGTCCTCATCTTGTTTGTCATAATAAAATGGCTAGTCAAAGTCGTAATATTACTCGATTAGCAGAAAAGCATATATCCATTATTTATTTGCCGCCGAAATAGCGCCTGCTATTCAGTATCATTCACTGTTTATATAAAAAAAAATTGCTAAAAAATAATGCCCTCATTGTAATGAACCCTCGTAATTGACTGTATAAACAGTTTTACGGCCGACCGACATGCCTATTGTTGTCATGTTTGTGATTTTATGTAATGGGGCAATTAGCGGCGAGAGCCGTATTTGCTTACATAATACCTACAATATTATGATTTAATTAAACACACAGACAAATATTTTAATATATCATTAATCTCATTTGTTATATTACTAACAGCCTGCAACTTTGCTTACGTAAAAATATTTTTCTTTTCCATAATGCTTTATCAATTGGTACAAATGTAGCAAAGTTCTCGTACATACTCTAAATTCAATTACTCCGTGTAAAAAATGTTGAATAAACAGACAAATAGGAAAAAAATATTTTTTCTTTTCCTCTTTTTATAATTTCTTACTATTTATATATATAATTATTGTTAAAATACATTATGATCTAATTATAAATTCTTAGCAACATTAATTATGTTACTTTTGACTGTCATACGTTAAAGAAAAACACAATCAATTTACCTTTGTTTATAAACATCTAATAAAATAACTGCTTCGCACATTCAAACATATGTTTGAAATCCAGGTCGCATTAACGATTTTTCGAGGAATATCTTTACTTGATAAATAATAAAAATCAAAATAACAAATTGCTTATTATTTTAAATTTTGCTTTTCAATAATCACTCCCTCTAAATTTCTCATAATTACAGCAATATCTCATTTCCTTCCTTTATAAACAGATATAATTAGAAAAAGTTTTACTAATTTACTTTCATTATTTTTTAGGCATATTACGCTGAGAATGACATTACGTTAAACTGAAACCTAATTTAACTACCTTTATTCATTAACATTTGATTAAATCAACATTAAACTGCGTCGCGCGTTCAAACGCATGTTCAAAAAGCAGGTCGCATGGACGATTATTCCGTTTGAACGCATAAAGTTCATTTGTACGGCACGCGAGAGGCCTAATTCCAATCTGCTCACGTTTCCCGTCGACCATTAGCTGCAGTGAGCGCCAGTGAGCGTTAGTTGTCAGTGCTACTGGACCATATTATAGCGTACTACTAATATAACCTTTTATAGTCCAAAAACGTAACTTACACATAGCCTATGTGCTTAATCTTAGGCAGAATAAGCAGCTGGCCAAACTGTATGAAGTCGTAAATCTTAGCGGTAAGCATCGCCTATTACAAAGCAATACTTCGCAGGGCCAATCAATTTTTGACGGAGGTCCTCGGTTCGATTCCCGGCTGGACCGATTAAAATTTTCTAGACTGGTCCAGGTCCGGTTCGTGCAAGGCTTTGGCTGTGGCTAGTGACCACCAGTTAATGACAAAGACGTACCGCCGAATCGATTAAGCATTCCGGCGCGATGTCCTGTAGAAACTGGATGCCATTCTACTCCTAACAAGTTAGCACGCTTCCATCTTAGATTAATCATTTAACATCAGGTGTGATTGCAGTCAAGGGCCAACTAGCAATGTGTAAATAAAACATGATTGGTATCTTAGTTCTTTTTGCTAATCACCGTCAGTATTCTGAACGCCGAATTACTCGTAAATACCATCAGCAGCTATTATTCCGAGTGGATGACATATAAAGCTAAGAGCATCCGATAGTAGATTAGTACCTTCTTTCTTTTACCAATCATCATCAGTACTAACGTTGAACTCCGAATCATATAGCATCTGCAGCTATTATTCCGTCTGGGCGCGTACTCGTACAAGCTCATTTTGTCCCGAACGTGCTAGGCGACTAATTTCAATCTGGTTACGTGCCCATCGCTTGTTAGTAGAGTCCGCGAACTATGATAGTTATTGGTAGGAAAGCTGTGCTATGACCGCTTTGTTGGCCTAAGTGACTTAGGATCCTGTCCTGGGTACGAGCCCTGGGTCGGGCAAGAAATTATTGAATTTCTTTTTCTTTTAAGAAATTATTAGTAAAAATCCTAGCCTTGAGTTGGTGGTATTACATATCATGCCTAGACATTAAATCATCGGTTATGGCCATTAACGTCAGTTTATTAAATATTCAAACATTATCTATTACCCTGTGAGCCCTATCCAATCATAATTGTCGAAGCGCAGCTTAAATTCATAACCTCTCTTCTATAAGGGAGGCTTGTCCCTATAATTGAACATCAAATAATGATGATGCTGTTGATGACTGTACTCTTATTTTAAATTCGTTCATACGTTAGTGATAATAGAACTTGTCGGAGTTTATTTTATTTGTCAAACAGTATTACTCTGTTTCGATCTAAAAACCCTGAAAGTTTAATCTTTCCAGGTATTTTTTAATGGTGTCAACGGAACTAATAATGGCGTGTAAGTAAACGATTCGTCTTAAGCAATTATGAAAAATATAGAAAAAATACTAGTTTAAAGGACAAACTTGTTTGGCTAGCGGCTGATAAAAACCGAAAGGGTTTGGATATTATCCTACTCTTAACAACTTAGCTCGCTTCGATGTTAGATTTAATCATCACTTACCATCAGATGTAATTGCATTTAAGGATTAAGTTAATGAATAAAAAAAAATGCAATCTCTATAACATTGTAGAAATATTCACTCAGTATACAGTTGATTTTGTGGCGCGTGTGCGAGAGGACTAATTTCAATCCGCTTACGAGCCTATCGCATATGTTAGCAAAGTCCATGAATAGTAATAGTGATTTATAGGATTACGTGGCAGTGTTCGCGTACAACGTAAAACGTGTAAGTACGGACGAGTCTACCTTGTTGAATATTTCAATATCGGAGCGACAAAAGCTCAGCAGAGTTTTTTTGTGTTAAATTGTGTTTATATTTATGAATACTTTGATTTTATTTTTTATTTTTGTACACTAATCGATGACTATGTACTATTCAGTGACTTAAACATAACTTAAGTTACTTTTTACCCGACTACGTGACGCAAATGAGTGGTAACGTGCTTGTTTTATATACATGCTCCTAAAACCTTATTAACCTTATTTTTTTATATAGATATTTTATTTTATTATTGCACTATCTGTTTTCCCGAACCTAAAATACTTAAATGCGGGTTGTCTAGAGGAGGTTGCCTTTGCGCATATAACTTTTGTTTTCTCTTTTATGTTTTTGTGTTTTTTTTTTATCGAAAATAAAGCGGGCAAACGAGCATGCGGGTCGCCTGATGTTAAGCGATTACCGCCGCCCATAAACATTTGCAACACCAGAGGCATTGCTAGTGTGTTGCCGGCCTTTGAGGAAAGAGTTAATACGCCACTTAAATACCCCCATATTAAAACTCCCAGGAAAAACTCGGGCGGGAAGTTGATTCCACAATTTTTTGTGCAAAGCTATATCTATCTATCTATTTCTTAAATAAAAATGACGAAGTAAACTGTCTTAAACAATTCAAACCTAAGTGATTTTACATTTGGAGACATTTTTCACTGTTATAAAACATTACTGATGATAAATATGTAAATTGGAAAAGAAAGAAGTTCTCGTCATAATAAATCAGTCTTAAGAGTTATCGTAATTATTATGACAATGCATATTTAAACTTTATCTGTAGCTATACATTTGAAATAACGAACAGCAAGCGGACGCTAAATTAGCGCTTGAAGACTTTATGTCAACATGAGAAACTAATGGTGAGATAATAACCCTAAGTTAACCGACCTACTTCCACGGACGGTTGGCTCTACATAAGTTGAACACGTACGTTTAATATTTAAAGTTTATTGTTCTTGTATTCATTAAGAACTTGAAATGAGAAGATTTGTATAAGTACTTAGAGTTTTGGAACTTAAACAAAAAATTGAATAAACAAATTTTGATGATTTTTTTCTTATGTGATATTTTGTCAATGATGGAACCACAGCAGTTTCATTAGAGTTTGTAAGCAAGCACAGAAGCTTTAGAATATATTTATTTTAAGTGCTCCCTAAATCAACATCTCGTTACTATGATTGTTTTGGCTTGAAATAAATGAGTTCTATGTCTAAAATTCCTGTCCCTTTGACCCAATGGATAGCCTATGTGGCATTGGATCACGAGGTCTTGGGTGAAGCTATTGAATAATATTGAGTTTTTATATCTTCTAAAAAAGTAAGTAAAATTTCTAAGTCCTGAGTGCTATAAGAGCACGTTGAGCCGTCGTTTCCGGTTATAATTATCAATATCTGATAGTTACAGTTAGAGAGTCAAATTATCATCCTAATCTCGTCGACCCACACTGAATTAGCGTGGTGGGTAAAAACTCCTTATTCCTTTTCCTATGAGGAGGAAAACTTAACCCTTGGCTGATACTGATAAATAAAATGCAAAATTGCGCTATATCAAAGTGGCCAACTGATTAATGTCTTTTAAAACGAAGATTAAAACCTTTGACTTGGAACCCTTTCATCACTTACACACAAAATCATTTCTGAAGCAGAGGTTCGAGCCATATAATTATAACATAGGCGTAGGTTGCCAGATTAATAAGGCAGCTATAAATTACGTATTGCGCTGCCGCCGAGCGAATAATTGATTGAGCAAATGGACGCACTTAATGGACGCAGCTCGTCTCGACATGCTGTGCGTACATTTATAAAGTAATAATATTATGAGTAATTAAAATAAAGTAATTTTTGACGGCCTCCGTGGCAGATTTTCTAAATCAGTCGGGGTCTACCTGGTGGGAAGCCTCGACACCGACTACCGACAAAGACTGAACGCCAAACGATTAAGCGTTCCGGTTCGATATCGTATAAAAACTGAAGGGGATATGGATATTATCCTTTAGGTTTATATCATCGTCATCACTATTTACCATCAGTTGTGATCACAGTCAAGGGCTAACTTGCAGTAATAAAAAACAATTAGTAACTATTCTCTCCGACTAGGAGTTGCTCTGGAATTGTAGTGAGAGTTTAAATAGGCTTAATTGATATCGATCATACTAACTATATTGTGCCTGTAGTGTTTTGACTGTGTTCATTAAAACATCAATGAAGTATTTAATTTAATTTGATGAAATGACAACATAAAATATTTGTTTTTTTTTTTTCAATGTATAAATCGTAAAGAGACTGAAACGAACTTTTCGCTTCATTTTTATTATAAAACTGTAGAATTATTTACCATCTTACTAGAATGGTATATACTTATTCAATTAAAAACTGTATTTTTACTTTAGTTGTAATTGTACCAGATGCTTAACTTTGAAAACGAGATAGTGGTCCGTTATTACAATTAGTCAGTTAGTCTAGTTAGTAATATTTCTCTTTTGTTTTGTGAACAGATATAATGAACTATTGCGAATTATAAATTTATAAAAAGGTAATCTCATCCAAAAATATAAAACGACACGAAATTAACTGGACCATAAATCACGCAGCGCGTCGAGTTAATAATTGATTAAGCAAAATATTACAGAGAAATACATCGATTAAAGTAGCAAAGTTTCGTCGACAAATTACAAACAAGCGAAGTTTTACAACAAATATTTTATACGTGAATTCATAAATTATCGAATGTTCAATAATTTGTTAACTTTTACTTCTATTACTTAATTAATTTTATTTAAATGACTTTATTTTTCTAGATATTATGACGTCTGCGTAGAAACTTGTTTTTCGAATAAATATTTCATACTTACAAAATTCATTTTTTATTCTTTTAGAAATACGATCACATAAACATTGGTTTGGTGTGCTTTTATACTCTCACTTTCTTCCTCTGGTGTAAAAGAAGACGTAATGACTAAAATTGAGAAAGGGATGTTAAGATCGTCTGGGTAGACCTAGAGAAAATGGATGAAAGAAGATTTATGAAACGAGGGTGAAAGGAAATTTTGGCATTCAGGACATTTTAAAGTATGGCCAGGTCAAGCATACCCTAAACCGACGAACCTATTTTAAAGGAAGAGGAGAGTGGAAGAAGCTAAGGAAGTATGCATGGACATGGAGGAGGAAGCCTGTGGCTAACACTATGGGAATGAGGTGTGATGTTATGTATGTACTTTCGTCCTAGATTTCATATCAAACCAGGGAAAAACATGAGTTATCTTGTGAGATTGCTTTTTAGAATTTTCTTCTAATTGTTTACATAATATTAACTGTAAGTATTATTATAAAACTACGACTGTCTGATCTTCTATTTCGTAAGTAAATCGTTTTGTTTCGATTTTCCGCAATTCCAAACATTGTTTGCAACAAAGTTCGAAGGTCCGAATGCGAGGCGGTTTCAGATGAGCAGGTCAGGGGCCCGCTATAAATTACAGAGCACGTTACCGCTAAACGAATAATTGATTGGGCAAATGGACGCTGCCCATCTCGAGTGGGCCCGCTCGCTCGGAGCAATAAAACAGAGGCGCAAATCAAATAACTTAATGATACGAGTTTAAGTCGATTGATTGTTTCTCTAGCTATTGCTTTTGGTTTCTTTCGTGTACATTTTGTATGCCAGTATATCTCAGCTTTATGTCTAGAAGAAAATAAAAAAAGTGAATATGAATAAATAGGCAATTTTTTACAACAGAGTATTCCAACTAAGACCTAAAATAAAGCTATATTTTAGGTCTTACTTGACCATTAGGATTATTATTGTACCACCTACTAACTTAGTTTCTAAAAACGTTACTAACAAATAGGCTTTTAATCATTAGCAGCCGATAGACGTCGGCCGCAAACGTCCATCAGTTGTTCGAACTAGGCTAGGCTCTAATGGGCTCTTGTTGTCCAAAAATAAAGAGATTATTATTATGTGCTTATTGATTATAATGAAAATCATAAGTTAAATTATATTAAGCTATTTAAGTTTACTGAAAATCGTTACATGGAATATTTATGAAACATTTATCGAACAGAATTAATGGAAAAGAAAAGAATATTTATTTTTTCATATGAGAGCCATCAAAAAGTCGCGTTTCGATAAATATTTTTCCGGTGCTATTGTTTTATATTTTGAATTCGGTGGCAGCTGCGATTCAAAAACTCATTCATCACAAACGGCGAGCGTACTCGTAAAAGCCCATTCGAGAATACTTACGTCAGCTTCACGGGGCAGCTTAAAACATGTTCATGTTATATACTAAATATTTTTCTGACACATGAATAGATTATGTAAAAATGTTACTAAATTATAACTTATTTATACTAGCGGTTCCCCGCGGTGTCACCTGCGTAGTTAGAGTACGAGTATGTTAGAGTATGTATCAGACAATAATCCATCCATATTTCATTCGGATAAACTCTAAGCCTGCCTCTAAGCCTTGGTTGAGTAAAAAATATCAATAAGATAGTCATTAACATTTCTTAAATTTTCTAATCTTCCGCGCAGTTTTCTTGGTATGTTTATTTTATAAAAACCTTCTTCTGTCAATAGCAAATGCAACATAAAAAGAATTAGCAAAATCGGTTTAGCTGCGATCGAGATTTGCGCGTAGCAACATAACATTCAGTGATTCATTTTTACATTATAGATAAAAATGTCAAGCGGCTTGGGACCCTGAAGAATTACTTTTTTTTTCAGATTATCATAGTATGTAAAGTCCTTCCTTTTCATAGATAAGGTAAATTTATTAAAGAATCGATCTCTTCCAAATGGTTTTGCATCGTCACGAGATTGCAATTTTGTTGGTGTGTAAAATGTTGAAAAATGTACTTTATGATTTTGTATTTATACAAGTTGTATAAACTTTTCTTAACTGAGTAATTATTATAAGTGCATATAAAAATGTAACCTGTAAATGTGTTTTATTGAGAACAATATTATTCTATTGAAACTATCCGCCATATAAATCCATAGCACTGTAACGTTTAGAGCACTTTAAGCCGGCGTCATACAATACGGCATTTGTACGGCGAGTGAACGAGTGAACGAATGAACGGACAAAGGGGAATGGTTTTTTACTACCCCGAAAGCGTAACACGAGAACGGGTGGATTTGTGCGACACTTGTAACATTAGAGAGCGTGTCTGTACTGAGATTTGTTGGCTTTGGAAGAGAGCTGTTGAATGATCGGTGAATGGGTGAACGGCTTTATGGATTATCTTCATCCACACGATATTTACTATCGGCAGTGCTGGAACAATACAATTTATGATGTAGCTTCTTAGTTTTTATGTATTACTTTTTTAACTAAGTACAGGGATAATTCTTTTTTATTTTTATTGGATAGCGTTAACTTTAGTGTATTATAATTTTTTGAAAATCCGTGGTTCAAAAAGCTCTGACTTCAGCTTTAAATTGAAGAGTTCATTATAATATGAGCGTTCGTTAGTATTGTAACTGGTTAAAAGTTCATATTAGTTGTCATTTGTGTGATATGATTCGATATTTCTGGCAGTATAGGATCCGTGGTTCAGTTGGTAAAACGCTCTGACCGCGAAAGTCAAAGAGTGGGTGCAAATCCCGCCGACTGCGCAATTTTTGATATTACGTTTATTTACATAACAATTACAGAGAGCAATTCCTTCATTTTTTTTCTTTTTTGTTGTGTTATGGGGTATGTGTGTGAATACGAGTACAGCCCAATGGGTGATGATCCAACCTATGAGCTCTCTGGTTTAAGTCCAGTCTTTTATCGGTGTAACTATTAACGCTTAAAATAGTCTGTCGCCACCTTTATCCGTCAACGATGAATGGTATATGAAGTATTATTTAACCACGAAACCAAAAAATGACACTTCATCACACCTACGCCGGATAGATCAAAAGCCACAGGGATATTAACAGCACCGATTCAAAGTAGGTGTAATTTGGCATCACTATAGGCGCTTTAAAGTGTTCATTTGTAACAGTACGGGTGCGAGTAGATCGAAACGTGAGCGGATTCGCATTTGGCACCCGCGCCGCGTCGCGTGCATTCAAACTGTAATATTGAAACTGGGTAATCTGTGATACGAGTATATGACGTGGTGTTATGTACTCTACAGTGACTGCTATTGTAAGATAACTTCACTTACTCGGTGTTGATACGCCCGTAGCTTTATTTGAGAAGTTTTGGCTGTAATAGAATTGAAAGTATCGCGAATATTTTCCATATTATTAAAATAAAAAACGGCTCACGTCACTGTTGTCGGAGTATGCCTGAAAAGTTTCGAACCCATCATCATCATCATCATAATCAGTCATTATGCATCCACTGTTGGACATAAGCCTCCTTTAAGCAGCGCCAACCCACTGTATTACTGGTTTTTTGCATCCAATCGCTTCTTATAGGGAGTGTTTGAAGCGTTGAACCATCACATTGTTGAAATTTGGGTTGTCACGCATGGTATGTTTGAATTTATAATGATTGCTGTCAGATAGTGACTAAGAATGGCGACTTAGTGTGCTTTTCGAGGCTCAGGGGTGAAACACGAACAACTTTGAAACTCCGGGCTGCTACTAAGAATTTCTTAGAAGGAAGAAAAGCTCATTATTATATAACCTGACCCCAAGACTTTCAACAGACCCTCCGGTTTCGAAGTTACATTACCTCACGACCAACAAGAAACATAAACATATATGATTTTTTCACAGAGGTATCTAAAAACTTGTAGCTTGTAGTCAATATACAAATAAGCAGAAAACTTGTAGCTTATATGAGTCAAGATACAAATAAGCAACCCCAGACTCTAAATTCGATTTGTATGACATAAGCACAAAATGATTGTTTTTCTATAGCAGCAGCTAGGAAAGCTCGTCAACATTCGTAAGGCAATGACTAAAAGAAGAGGAACTTGTTATAAGGTCAATATTCCACTAGCGTTTTGCGTTTTGACAACAAGTACAATCACGTACATTTTTTTACAACCTGTATGACAAATTTAAATGTATTTTTTTCTTAGCTTCTCTTTCGTATGTAGTTTCCGACATTCGCAAATATTTATAAGATTCAGGTTCGTTATTTTTAATACTATCAGAGTACAGTGAGAAACATTCACTTTCTTGTAATCGATTTTCCCAAAACTGACGACGGTAATTTCTTTTTTTTTTTTCGTCGAGTAGTGATTCTTGTCGGAGTCTATTTTTCCCCTGATTGTACGCGGAAACGCAACGTTGACGTCGTCGCTGCGCAGACGTTCAAGGAACGCTTTTAAAACTCTCGCAAAATGCTGGTGGAATAGAGATCGCTTGTTGCGAAACCTTAGGCGGATTGACAGTTTCATCCAACTGGTTTCGTGGCCCGAACATAATTTAGTTAGTAGCAAAGGGTGAGAGGAGCGGCCTAATTCTAATCTGCTCACGTCCCGATCGCCCATTACAAGAGAACACTGCAAAGTGGACAGTGACACCAATTCCGAATTTTGAGATTGAGTTGGCTATGTACCTACCTACGAATGTGGAATGCCGATGTTAAATGTTAAACGCTATAAACTTAGTACATTTTAAACAGATTATATTTCATATTAAAAAATTTCATCTACATATTAGTTACATTTAAAAACGTGTAATTTTTTCCAATCAATATAAATAAGATCTATATCTTCTTCTTGGTTGAGATAGATACTGCGATTTTTTTTAATGTATAGAGAATGAATAAAAGGAACTTACGAAAGGCATTAACTAGTAGGTAGGTATTATAAGGCGAGAGTGAATGGTAATGTTTGAAGGAGAAGAACAAGGCAAACTGTCCTGGATCAAATCCAGGATATTCTGATTAAAGTCCAGGTCAAAACTGACGTACTGAAGTACTAAACTGACGTACTTGTATGAAAGGTTTTATGATGAATTAAGAAGTGAGAGATCAAGGATCGTGGTAAGTGGAAGGACGTGGTCTCTGCCTACCCCTATGGGAATGGGACATCCGAACTACCTGAACATATCGTTCTCAATTTTAGTTACCACTTCCCGTTTTCTTTTATTCACTGCTATTTCTCATCACACTATTCTTAATTCTTAAACTCAGTTTTACTCTACCTAAACTCCTCAATCTAATCTAGTCTAATTTCTACTGATTTTATTTATTATTGGTTAAGATAAACTTCTAACTTCACATGCCAATACGACCGCTTCAAGAAATCAAAATATTTCATACTCTCGCACAGAAAACTTAAATTACGTAAAATAAATTTCGTAAAGGATTCAAATCTGTCAAGTCTGAACCGTTACTCAAAGGTGGCTTCCAACTTGTACGTTAAAGCAGTTTAAAAAAAGGCAAGTATTCAGAACCTGTCGAGTCATGTTCCGCAATGTAGCGCGAGGGGCAAACGACGAAGTTGGTGTGAAAGACGTTTCCTAACTTTGCAACTCGGTTTATTATAGTTCATAACTATCTGCACTCAAACTTGGCTTCCTTGCGGCGCAATACATGACTGTGTGATGTGTGGGTAAGTTAGGTAATACAGTCCAAAGTGATACATAACTGAATACATTATGTTGAATTACATTGTATGCAAATGTAGGAAACTGATTTTTTACCAAAAACACTCTTAAAAGACTAACCTATAAGGATAAGTGTGGTTTAAAAGATGACTTTGTAAATGATAAAAAATAAGTCCGCCTCTCTACAAGTTACGACACCCTCACAGGGTTCCATTATAAATTATTTATATATAAGTCTAATTGTAATGGAAATTTAACTTAAAATAAATAAATGAAGACCAATTGCCAAATCTTCTCAGCTGGAATATGCCTTCCGAATAAGTGATAGAGTCATTACAAACAGTCAAACTTGATGTTTCAAAAGTGCTTTGCCCTTACAGAATCTTTGCGCCATCTTTATAACCCTTTCTGGCTGTTCTGCTTCTGTTCTAGGTTCAATACAGCAATTACTCAAAAGTTAATTCTCTGACAACATAATTTCTGAACTTAATGAAGACTATATTAGAATTTCACCACAGCCCCCCCCCTCAACAGAATCTCAAGGCGCGCTGCGTGCTCGCAGTTTTCTTCACATTACATGAACAAGTAATGTTTGGCACAAAGTTAAATAGTAGTCTGGTAATATGAAAACGCAGACGAGATTGCTGTACAAAGCTAGTCCATGATAAAACAAGCTTTAAATAATTTTCAATTAACGATACCTACGCTATTACTAAACAAAATATAATTAGTTCGATAAAAAAATTGTTACGGAATACTAAATACTTTTTAGTAGAACTAAAATGGTTTTTTACGTTTTAATTTTATATTTTTCCACGAAAATATGGAGAATGGTTTCATTGACTTGCTTTTTAGTTTCATTAGCGAGTCATTTAAGTGTGAATTCACACGCGATTCTGACTAAAAATGTTTTGGTCTTTGAATTATTTATCCATAAAGCAATGTTTAATATCTTCCACTATATTTACCAGATAGGTACTAGGTACATTAAAATGGGAGAATCGAAAAATATATTACTTTGTGTCTATTCACCATTATCATTAATGGCCCACCACTGAGGAGGCCCATCCTAATAGATAGAGGGGATATGTACCGTACACCCACCACTCTGCTTCAATGCGGGTTGGCGGGATTAGGGTGATAATGTTTCATTTATTGACCGACAGCTTAACATGCTCTCCGAGGCACGGGGATGTAACACAACCAATTTTCTAATTCCGGGCTTGGAATGTACTGAAAATTTGATAGAAGAATGAATTTGATTTGATAGAAGAATAAAAATTCGAACCCAGGACCTCGTGCCATCAAAGCCATATAGGCTAACCACTGGACCAACGGGGCACTACTACTACGTATAGGTCTACTTTGTATAGATAAATTCCATAAAATGACTGAAATTATGTAAACTGTTGCTTAAATTTCATCAGAACACCCATACAAAATTCCAATGCAACCTCTCTTCTCTAATAGCCGCGTAACAAATGGCCGGCAGTTAGTCCGGCTGTAGTATTAATCGCTGTTTTGTCTACTCGGCCGCGGGCGATCGCGATTTATAGTTTTCGACTCGGGATCGATAACGAGCGTACTATTACAGTATCTGGACCACAGTGACTTTAAGTAGATTTACCTTGCTATACGAGAGGTACCGCGTTCGATTACAATAGTCAAGTAAGGATTTTATAAATTTTTTTTAATTGGATCTAACATTGGGTGACTAATGGTCCCGTATGTGGTCGAAACTAGTCGGGTATATTTCGACAATAAAGACTTTCAGTCGCTTCTATTTTAATAACATTAAAATATCATCAATTCTAAACTCATTATTTGATATTACTGAGATATTACTCAATTTCAATAGCGCATTATAAAGTAAAACCAATAGGACCCGCGCAAATCATCTTCGCTAACTTTTGTTATTTGACAAATGAAAGTATGAAATGAATAATTAATTGAATTTGACTTGTACCTGTCCTGATTTATTATGAATTTTACTTGCGATTATAATTTTCGTTGGGAAGAATACGAAGAGATAAAATAATAGACAAAGAGAAATAAATGAATAATATCTTTCTTTAATAATAAATAATTAATTGATGATAATTACGACTAACTTGTGAGGTAAACGTTTAGGCAAGAAATTCATTTTGCCCGACCGTTTATACAAAGATAATTTTATTTATTTTGTTGAGAAATAATAATTATAATTAATAAATAATTCTCCTTTTGATATTAGATTATTGTTTATCAAATATTTATGTAATCTTCGTAGACTTTGTTTGCCTGAATAATTTCAAATATTGTAATTATATCCTACATATATATATACCTATACCTACACCTACATTTGACGGCCGAGTGGTGCAGTGAGTAGTGACCCTGCTTCTGCGTCCTAGTCTGTGGGTTCGATTCCCACATCTGGAAAAGGTTTGTGATGAGCATGGATGTTTTCCAGTGTCTGGGTGTTTGTCTATATATTATAAGTATCTATGTATAATATTTATAAAATATTCATCAGTTATCATAGTACCCATAACACAAACTACTTACAAGTACGCTTAATTTGGGGTTATATAGCAATGTGTGTAATTGTCCTATAATATTTATTTATTATTTATTATTATTTATAACAGCCTATATTATACTACTTCCCCACAGACTGACAAGAATATACCTGTAGACTTTAGTTCAACGGGCGGAGATCAAATCCCAGACTCCTACATTTAAGAACGAACGAACGTCGTCAAGCAATCTCCATTTTCCTTTATGATCATAAGGCAGTGATAAGAAACACTTGCGTATACAATTTGACAACATGACCATATAAAACAATAAAAAAAAATAAACAATACCATGTTTTGTATCCAATATTAATATCACGACGAATATTGGATACTTTCATCGAACCTCGTGGGGTTCGCGTGAAGAATGATACGCCATAATAAAATATTAGATCCAAACCATCACGGCAATGTCGCCCTAGGGAGCAAAGCAGGGAACGCCACTTATTAGGTAACCGAAATGTATTTCTCATACTTCCTATCCCCCACGTATACGTGAAACAATAGAGTTTTGTAAAAATTGCATGATCACAACTCATAACATGAGTTGGTATTATGAAATGTTAAAATAATTGCTTATGCTTTGTTTAATGACTTTTATAAGGAGCGCAGTTTTCTTTGTGAGGGAACTTATTCGAAACAGTACCTACTTACAACTTTCATATGTAGGTATTTCATTACATGTGGGAGCTATTATAAGGCTACATACGAATTTCTCAAAACGTACGTTTAAAAAAAAAAACAAATCTGCCCTTGACTACAATCTCATTAGTGAATGACATGACATGACTGATAAATAAAAAATAATATACTAGCAGTCGCCCGCGACTTCGTCCGCATGAAAACCTCTTAGGTGTCTTTTTAATTTTAAAGACAGACTTTCATCTAAAGTGTGCTATTTCCCCGCTACCCCTCTCAATTTAATTTTTTTATAGTTTCCCGTGAAGCAATATCCTTCGCCCCGTCCCGTGTACTAAAAATCTACATTATTGTTAAACATTGTTCGATATTACAATACATTAACATTAACAATATATATTTATGGCAAGCTGATGTGTATAGCTTGTATTAAATAGTCTATTTCACTTTTGAGTTTAGCTTTCATAATAAATAAAATAATTTACAATCCGACATGCAGATCTAGAGATTAGCCCGTTTAAACAAACGAACAAACTTTTTCGTATATTATATAAATATGGTCTGCCATGCCAAATAAATTGAAAGAAAAAGTCAAAGATCGAATTCTCGAAGAATATCAGTACCAAAATGTTGACCTCTATTCAGTACGTATAACATAACACAGAGGAGGTCAACTTAATTTGGACGATATAGCGAAAGTGTTGTTTTTTAAAAATTGTGTAATATCTCCAAAACGATATAACTAATTAACATACTGTAAATGGCAAATCTTATCTCTATAATATTCTTGTGATTATTAAATAATTTATTTTGATAAGGATTTAAGTTTAGTTGTATAAATAATGACTGAATGATTTTTTAAAACACAAAAAGTTATATATCTGCCAAAATATAAAAGAGAGACATATGCTATCGTGGACCTTTTTGTAGAACTTTTTAAGATGCATAAAGTTTTCATACATACGCGATTTACGCCAATTTAATAAATTTCACGGTCCGACTCGCGCGACAAAAACTGTGATAATTCGGTTAATATATGCAATACAAATATAAAATATAGCCTATAACACTCGCCGATAACGTAGCATTCTATTGGTGAAAGAATTTTTAAAATCAGACAAGTAGTTTCGAAGATTAACCCCGACAGAACTTTATTTACAAACTTACAAACTTTATCTTTTTATAATATTAGTATAGATTCCCAGGCAGTGCACTTTCTTTTGGCTGGTCGGAGATCTAGGCCACGTTACCACTCTACCGAAAAAGACGTACCGCCAAGAGATTTAGCGTTCCGGTACTAGAAACCGGAACAAACCGTGTGTATAACGAGTAAGCCCGCATGTATCTTAGAACGTAGCATCACTTACCATCAGGTGTGATTTCAGTCAAGGATTGCCTTCTAATAAATAAAAAAAAAGTAGAAGCCTTAAAAAATTCTCTTACTGTCAGAACATAAATGTCCAGCTAACTGAAATACTAGTGGTTTAAAGAAATCAAATAAATGAAAAAGACTCTCACAAAACGTTGAGGAAAATAAAAATTGCATTAAAAATATTAGCGAACCGTGAAACCTGTAAAGGGGGAGAATTAAGAGAAAATGTGAAGTTCGCAAACAATGTAGACAGAGAGACGGAGAGTGTCGAGGGTCTCGGTTACAAGTTGGTGTCTTATTTGACTGCGCTGCCTGCGCTGTTATCTGCGAGTTTGTTGCTTATTGAGTGGTATGCCTTTATACGTACTCGTACGTAAACTTATAATATAAAGTAGCTAATCAGTTAGCTGATATAATACAATGTTGACAGATGTATTGTTAGCTTGCCACAATATTTCTTTGTTTATTGGTATATAAAGATGTTATCTGGAGCTTCTTATGAGACGAATATCCTAGCATTCCATGGATTCACCGTGCGGGTGCCGGGTCCATCGCGTGGCTGAGAGAAAACCTCCGAACAGAACCCGAGACTTGTGACACGGGTGTAGGTTTAAAAGAGTACTCTTAATGACGGCCGTCAACACTCACCTCATAATTTCTGACCACACTCCGAAATATTTTCTGTAAAATATTGATAAAGCAACCTAACTACCAGCGACACAGTTGTTTCCAAGATCCAACCCACTTACTAATATATATGAAGTTCAAAGAAATGAAACATCATCATCATCTCAGCTAATCGCTTTCAATATTAGGAAGGCATCTATGCAACCTGTCTCACTTCTTGATTGATACAACTAAAATAAAGGGATTCCTTCTGACCTTTCTATTTATCGCCACTTATATTTTGTAAACCTTCAAAGCATAAACTAATAAGTATCTTGTAGATAAGCGCACTCCAACTGAAATCTCATCACTGTTGTCCATTAAGCATTGATTGTAGTTAAATGCAATGCAATTTATGATAGATAGCTATGAAATAAAAATGTAGGTTCTTAACCTGTGGTGCATACTGCAGATTAAATAAGAAGTTTCAACCTTGTGACTTACAGAAACTAACCGATTCTATTACCTAAAATTTTATAAACAGTCCAGGTCTATGTCAGGTCTGCAAACATCTGCCTTTGTGTTAACCAAATTGATGAACTACAATATGTTAATTAATAGGCATTTTTTCATAAAGAACCTATTACTAAACTCACAATTGCCTAAACAATAAACTGACATCGGCTCGCTCATGCATAAACAACACCACAATAATAATATTTCATCTTGAAAAAACATTCCAAGCCCGCCGAGATAAAACAGGCTCATTCCATAAAGCAATCATTTATTGTAAACAAAACAGCCAGTGGCCCGTTCAAGAGATACGACTCCAGGAGGCGGTCGCGCCGTAGTGCGTAAATCACGGACACAATACCACAATGTGGGTATTTTGTATTTATCTCTCTCTATCTCGAACAGTGCAAGTAGGTATAGTGTACTGGCATTGTTTAACAGCGGCTCTATAAACAGTCACTATTGCAATCCAGGCATAGTGATTATCGCCTTGCAAGACGCATAATCTAAAAGGTTTTTTTTTGTAAACGTTATTTTATTTTCAAAAACCATCTCATATTAGATCCTGTATTCAGATCACTGAATATATTTGGTTCTAGCGAACGCCCTGGCTCCGCCCGCATAGTTCCCAATCCCGTGGCAATATCAGGATACAAATTAGCCTTTCTTACTCTTCAATAGTCTTGCTGTCATATTATCAAAAAAATTAACGACTGGTAGTTTCAGAGACTTATCGGAACAATAAAACAGACAGACATTTTTTTATGTGAGTTTCATACGCATTTAGTGAAACGGTGCTAATTTGAAATCAAAAAAACAATTCCATATTATTTACTTGTATATATTACCACCATCTGGATACTCTACCAAGCAGTAACCCAATGCTATGGCGTTGTTAAATATTGAATTACATTTCGTAGAACAAGGGCTACATAGTTATTTATAGCGAACAAAACATTCAGTGGTCCACACAAGAGATACTGCCGTTTTCTGTTCGTAAATTACGATTTCAGAGGATCTACCAAGTTTACTGTTTATGTTACTCACTATACCGTCCATCGTCTATGTTTTATCAGATATACATTTACGTTAGATACTCGTAATTATTATATCTATATAGATGTATAGATATAATTATTATTGTCACTGTGTTTGTAATTAAACTCCTCCGAAAGGCTGGCACCGACTTCATAGATATGCTTAAGTAAATTAAAGCAACTAAAAGGCGCAGTTATTTTTACTTTTTGTGCGTTTTGACTTGGTTCTATTTTTTGTTAAAAATTTTTTCTTCCTCCTAAATGGTGGTCCATCACTAATTTTTTTTTCAGACTTTTTTTATGATACAGCATACAAAAATACATACAAATGTTACTGTGTTGTAGTGTTTAAAATACTGTTGTCGTATGCGTCGAAGCGGCAATGAAGAATGTCCCACAGCGATCTGTTGACGCTTTATTAGCGACGCGAAGGCTACGCTAAGTTTTAGTGGGTATTCACATATCCTCCGGGAGAGATCTCTAAGTTTCCGCACTTAAAATAGTATTATATTTTAAGTGAGTTCCTAAGAGAGACTTCTTAATAAAATGTTATATTTTTTTACAAAACACTACATTTACATTTTCTTTAATTTATTAGTAAGTATACATTATACTTAAAACAGGCAACACAGGAGAAGTCCTAACTAACGTACAAACAAACTGTCCCAGGTAGAAAATCTCGATCTCCAAGTACTTAACAGAAAAAGCTAATAAATATTAGCATATTGTCACAAGGAATGTATACGAGCGGCGCCACGGTCGACCTCAGCGCATAAATCAGCATTACTGAGATTTACTTTACTTTTATTAACCGACAAAAAAAAACGGAGGAGGTTCTCAATTCGACACGTATATATATATATATATATATATATATTTTTTTAATGTATGACCACGCATAACTTTTTACAGAGTTGTCCGATTTTTATAATTCTTTTTTATTAGCAAGGGCATACTTCCAAGGTGGTTCCATTGTCACCATGTTAGGATCTGATGATGATATCCTGGGGAAATTGAAGGAACTCTTCAAATTTTGGAGGCACGCTTACAGCAATTTCGGTGTTTGTCTCGGTATCGGTAGCTTTTTGGCTGCTAGTGCCGTATAAGATACTATTACAGTATAGTACGACTACATTACGTGGCGACAAATTACTAATAAGTAAGAGATAAAAACAGAACCGACTTAAAACGCACTAAAAAGTAAAAAATAACTGTGTCATTTAGTTGCTTTAATTTAGTTAAGCATATCTAAGAGTCGGTACCAGCCAAGGTTTCTACTTTAAGGACGTTACCTAAAACCCACAAACTGCTTTACTACGTAAAATAAATGTTCCTTAAACTTGCTGGCTCCGACATCACAGATATGCTTAAGTAAATTAAAGCAACTAAATGACACAGTTATTTTTTACTTTTTAGTGCGTTTTAAATCAGTTCTATTTTTATTTATATATTTAAAGCATTCTTACAGTACGGGTGGCCTTGTAGGTAAATACTTAAAAGTCGACTATTTTATAAAGCTAAGTAATATTTTGTAAACATTTTCTTATTATATATCATACTAATATTATAACGGCAAACGTTTGTAAGTGCGTCTATTTGTTTATCTTTGACGTCGCAACCACAACACTAAACCGATTCTGATGAAACTAGAAATGGCGATTACCTTCAATGACCACATATTTTCTTATAGCATAATCGTAATTAAAGCAGACCATGTGACAGTTAGACTGTGGGAAACAAGCCAAAGGCAAAACTTGACCCTATATAAGACATTTTAAGAAATATAAAATCTTATGATCACGTCAG
This sequence comes from Mycalesis mineus, assembly GCA_034621355.1. Classification (NCBI taxonomy): domain Eukaryota; kingdom Metazoa; phylum Arthropoda; class Insecta; order Lepidoptera; family Nymphalidae; genus Mycalesis; species Mycalesis mineus. The sequence continues at coordinate 3,241,080 of CM067889.1, read as the reverse complement.
AAGGTTAGGGGTCAAAGGGTAAATTATTCTTCAAAACGCACTAAATAATAAAAAAAAGTTGCGTCATCTATACTTCTATACTAATATTATAAAGAGGTAAAGTTTGTAAGTTTGTATGTTTGTAAGTTTGTACATAAAGATCTGTCGGGGCTAATCTTAAGAACTACTGATCCGATTAAAAAAATTCTTTCACCAGTAGAATTCTACGTTATCGGTGAGTGTCATAGGCTATATTTTGTATTTGTATATATTACCCGAGTTATCACAGTTTTTGTCACGCGAGTCGGACCGCGAAATTTATTAAATTGGCGTAAATCGCGTGCGTTGCCTTAGCTATTGGATATAATTGAAAACACTGTATGAAAACTTTATGCATCTTAAAAGTTCTACAAAAAAGTCCGCGATAGCATATGTCTCTCTTTTATATTTTGGCAGATATATAACTTTTTGTGCTTATGCATATGTTTACGTTTACGTTTTATGTTAATTAGTTATATGGTTTCGGAGATATTACAAATTTTCTAAAAACATAACACTGCCGCTTAAGTTGACCTCCTCCATGTTATGTTATAGTACTGAATAGGGGTCAACATTTTGGTACTGATATTCTTCGAGATTGTATTTTGTTTTGTAAATTATTTTGTTTATCATGAAAGCTGGACTCAAAAGTGAAATAGACTATGTAATACAAGCTATACACATCAGCTTGCCATAAATATATATTGTTAATGTTAACGTACTGTAAAATCGTAGAATATTAAACAAAAATATAGATCTTTTAGTACACGGGAAGGGACGAAGGATATTGCTTTACGGGAATCTATAAAAAAATTAAATTGAGAGGGCTAGTGGGGAAAGAGCACACTTTATATGAAAGTCAAAATAAAATTAAAAAAGTACCTAGGAGGATTTCACGCGGAAGAAGTCGCGGACGACTGCTGTTATTTATAAAGTCAGTGCTATCCAAGTTTACGGAATGTTTATTTAACAAAGTAGCAAAGCACTTCGTGAATTCTAGGTAACGTTCTTAAAGTCGAAACCTTGGCTGGCACCGACTTCACAGATATGTGAAGCTTTTTCGTCTGTTAAAAAATAAAAAATACTAAAAGACAAAAGTTTAGGGTTAACTGTCATAACGCATTTAAAGTTTTGCTTAGTCAATACCTATAACAAAACAAGTTTCACAAAACTTACAACATTAGACCCCTAAAATGACGTCGTTTCCGGCAATTAGCCAAAAACAAAACAAAACATCGAACACCTACCGCCCCCTCCCCCACCGAAAACTTTGGGCCGCGCAATCTTAGAGCGACACGAACGTGTCCAAAAAGTTTCCCCAAGAAGTGAAAATTCGTAATAGACGTTGGCAATAACACCCAATCTCGCGAAAATTCTTCGTAACAGTCGTTCGAAACAAATTGTCGCCGTCACCATGATTGCTAGCTTTGTAACAAATTTTAGCTCTTATTAACATAGTCGTAAAGAGCATTTTCGTTACCAATAAGGCGAGCGTTCGTTAGTCTGCGTACAGGGAAGGGCAGTTAGGAGTGAACTTAGACCATAACCATTTTCACTGTCCCGCCCTTAGTACGTTGTTTGGTACAAACGAAGGGATTAAAGCGATTGTATTTAAATTGTAATTGTTTAATATTGTTGAAGACATCTAGGGAACAATATTACAAGAGATAAAAAACACTGTCATTACACAATAAATAACAAAATTTAACTTTGACATAAACTTAAAAAAAACGTATAAATTGAAAGACAATAAGTATACAAAATGGCGCCGCTTATGAGTGATAAATTAATGTACTCGTACGTTGTGGTGTGGTGTTTGTACTTATTCATAACATTTCAGCGTGGGATGAAAGATGGAACATTTAGCGAAATTCAAATAAAACTAAATGACAACAAAGTTCGTGTTCAAAGTTAAGAAAATATGACCTTTAATTGTTTTACAAAGCGTTTTTCCGAAGAATCAACATTTTCTATTTCCATTGAAATTCGGGTGAAGGCTTACAATGACTTCTCGTGTCTTCTGAGAAAGTTTTCCTTTAGGCTTGGAGTGAGTTGCCAAGTCTTATTTATGGCTCATTTCCGCTATTTAACAATCGTTACCAATGGTTATTAACAGTTAAAGTTTTCGTCGTCGGGGATGAAAGTTTTTATTAATTACCGCTTCCCGTTTTGAATAATAAATTGTTTCTTAAAGAACGGAGAAGCATTTAAACGTTTATTTGTTTTTAAGCCAATGATTTGATTTGGTTCACAATACTTTTAATTTTTATTTTACTATTATTTTTTGGATACCACCTGCACTTAGGTGTACCTTTAGACCTGCCACCTATGCTTGCACCGCAAAACACTGCATTCAAATGGCATTGAATGCAGTGTTTGAGAGGCATTGAAGACCTCATTTTTCGAAATATGTCTAAGAATTAAAAAAATATTATTTAGTTCTCTTTTATCATTTACCATTTATTTTATACTACTTAATCCTTTTTAGATTTATGGTTTCTGTATTTTACACTTTAATAAAATTGCTAACGGATTAGATATACTACCTAATTAATTATTTATCTGTACTAATATTATAAAGCTGAAGAATTTGTTTGATTGAACCCGCTAATTTTTGGAAAGGAAAACTGTTTTGATTTGAAAAATATTTTCTGTTGATAGTCCACTTATCAAGAAAAGCTTTAGGCTATATAACACGCTGCAACCAACAGGAGCGCAGTGGAAAATGTGAAAAAAGAGGTGAAATTACTCATTTTTAATGTAATAAATTATAAGAAATAGGTTAGGCTATTTTATTTTCGTAATCTTATTTATTTTAATTCTACGCCAAAATCACAACTCGCCAGGACAAAGTCGCTGGCATAGTGAGTGAGAATGTAAAAATATAAAACTTCTATCACTCGCACCAACCCTTTCTACTTCTCTATTTCCTTGAGCGACGATTTTTTATTTCAAGTCCCGGTCCATCCATTTATTGCTTAAAAAAAGTTACTCCACGGGACCATATCTACATAATGTGAGACGTAGGGGTAGCGGGTTGTTTTCATTGTGCCCCGTCGCGGGTGTCGCGCGGGGGGAAGGGGTGTGTAGGTTTATAATATAAACAGTGCGACGCGGAAAACGCGCGAATGCCAGCTTTTCATACACTTGTAATGTAAGTGCTTCGAAATAAATTTCATTATGCGGGAAAAATTTTAGCACACTACCACCGACTACGTGCCGCATTTTTTATTATGCAAATAGTTGTTGCGTTTAGTTTGACATTTATTTTTTGTTATAATGAGATTTAAAATTTCAACTGTGTTTGTTTTATTTCCTTTTGTCAGTCGTACTTTTGTTCGCATCGTAACACTACTATTGCTGTGTTGCCTAACTAGGTTTATAAATTATGTCGTGTGTAGAATGTCACATATTTTATTTACTACGTCTGTTTCGTAATGTTAATCAGAATTTTGCACGTATTCAGCTAAATATCCTAACGATTATTATAAAATGTTAATAATCTGAGCTGTGTTTGTTAAACGTAAACTTGTCATTTAAACCTGCTAAAGAAATTGATGTTACGATACTTTATCCCTATCAACATACAAGATAAATACAATGAGTAAAAACTCAAGCATTACTCTGAAACCGCAGCACACTTGATGGTAAGGGATGATACAAAAAGGGATGATGATAAATATATTGGAATCCTTGGTGTCGACATCTCGAATGAAGTCCAATTTCGCGATCATTTGGAAGGGCAAGCTAAGTTAGCTTCTAAAAAAACTCAAGGGTGCTCAACCGAGCCAAACGCTACTTTCAGCCTCAACATAGGCTCTTGCTCTACAAAGCTCAAGTACGTCCGCACATGGAGTACTGCTCACATCTATGGGCCGGAGCACCTCAATACCAACTTCTTCCACTTGATTGCATCCAAAAGCGGGCAGTTTGATTTGTTGACAATTCCAAACTCACAAATTAGTTGGAGACCTTAGAACACCGTAGGGACATTAGCTCTCTATGTGTGTTCTATCGTCTTTATAATGGCGAGTGCTCTGAGGAGTTGTTCGAACTTATACCACCCTCTGTCTTCTCCCAGCGGCACTTGCGGCGTAGAAACCAGTTTCATCCACACCATCTAGATGGCGGGTTATCTACAACCAGATTTTCTAGGTAGTTTCTGCTGCGAACATATAGAATCTGGAACCAACTTCAAGCTGCGGTATTTCCTGCAAATTTTAAGATGGGTGTATTCAAGGGGCGAATAAACCAATTCCTCATAGGCCGGCAACACATTAGCAGTGCCTCTGGTGTTGTAAATGTATATGGGCGGCGGTAATCACTCAACATCAGGTGACCCGCATGCTCGTTTGCCCGCTTTAATAGAGATAAAAAAAAATATAATCTAAGATAGAAGCGGTCTAACTTGTTAGGAATAGGATGAAATTCATACTCCACATCGTACCCGAACGCTTAATCGCTTGGCGATACGTCTTTAGGGTGGTAACTAGCCACAGCCGAAGGCTCCCACCAGCCAAATTCAATATATTTTAATCCCAGTATGTCTGTGTGTTCACGTTAACTATCTTTTGTGCTTTAATCTCAGAAGTAATTCGATGTAATGTCGCAAGTTTAGCTCATTTTGGCATGAACTGAGAATTATTTGATAGAAGAAACCTAAACAGACAACAGTTTTATTGCACTTAAATTAGAGTGTAAAGTCTATGGTATGTAGTAATAAACGTTCGAGCAAGGAATCTCTTGAAGAAGCAGAAAACATACAAACATTCGCCTTTTTAATTTATGTGTAAGGCACGCAGATTTGATTTCGAATCTTTTAAATTAACGGATACATATAAATGGATTAACGGATTAAACAATTTTATAGCACTCACCGTAGACCATAGAGCTAGGTATCTCTTACAGCCGTCTTCTCGACAGTGCACTCCATCAGTATAATGGTGGTATTAATTGGCGTCCGTTGTTTGCCGGCGGGTCGGATTAATGATCTTAGTTTGCACGGAACAGGTAAAGCTCGGCTCAGACTGGAGGGGGGATTGGATTAAACCGGCGCCGGGAACGTGAGCGAAAGTCAATTTGATGGAAAAGTATTTATTACGACAATGAGCGACGTTACTCTCTCATACGCCACTTTGCGACGCTGTTTCGCTTTCATTTCATTTTTCGTATCAGATTTTTGATATCCATATTATGAAGATATTTGATACCCTTATCGTGAAAAAAACTGTGTCCGCAATGTTGGCAACTTTTTAGTTTAATAATTGTCGATCTTTTTGTAATAAAACTTGTTCGGAAATATAGCACCGCCATGCTATTGCCGAATTGCTGTCTTAAGTTGTAGACGAGATGACTTTTAATTGATACACACAGTAAAAACCATACTGCTAATGTTGCAATTCTACAGTAACTATCACGACAGTTATCAAAGCAAGCACTTTCTGTTTATTTTATGTCACTGGCATAGTTAAAGTTTAACCTACAAATGATCTATAAGAATTAATACTATAATGTTTTCCAAAACAAATGAGCCCAAGCTTGAACGATGTATTTTGATTAGTTGAGTGGTCTTATATCTTTCAATTTCAACATTACACATGGTAGGTAGTTACTATATTATTGCACTAGAAGACGCCCACGGTTTCGTCCGCGTAGCTCTCTTTGCCCTGATTTTCGGGATAAATTGCGACCGATGTGTTATTCTGATATGTAAGCTATATCATTGTGAAGTCTTGGAACGAAGTTCCTTATCGCGCGTTGTGAAAGGGGGCTAGACGGAAAAAATTCGTACGAAAAGTTGTCACGACACTTTTTGATCAAAGGATCTTGCTGCCGCCTTTGATGTGTGTGCGCGTGAGCGGCGGGGGGCGCCCGCGTATGTACGCTGTCTCGCGCTCTCGTGGCGCCCTCTGGTGTTTCGGTGTACAACAACATTATTATTACTTAAAAAAAAAAAATTTTATTACAATTCCTTAACTAATTAATCGAAAGGAACTTCGTTCCATCCGGGTGTCCCTTGACACCTCTCAACTTTTTTATCATATCCCATTCAGTATTCTTTGCGTGACGGAGTAGAAGTAACAAACATCCATCCATATATACAAATTTTCGCCCTTATAACATTAGTAAGGATTGCATTATGACCTACGCGAATATACCTGAGTCTAGCCACACATCTGAAGCGGGTTCTAATTAAACTTCCAATGTATGACCCACACATACTAACAAGAGAAGTTAAATAAAAGTTTGTGAAAATATATCCTCCCCTAATACCGTTGCAACAATGCAATATACCCAGTTTAAAAGAGAAAAGCGCGAAGTATCGACTTCTAATGTTAAACCGATCCCCAGTACTAATGAGTATTGGAGTCGGAAAAGTGAGAAAATCTTTGTTACAGGGATAATCTCGATCTTTGTTTAATGCTTAGATATTTTGGTGTTAATACAGAATAATGTTATAGGATTGGAGTTTAAGGGTTACATAGGTAACATATCACTTGGTTGTGATATTCATTACAAGTTATCACTTGAATACAATTACACTTGATGGTAAGTGATGATGCATAATGATGGTGGAAGCGGACTAACTACATGAAATCCACACCCTTTTCGACATTGAAATCAGTACTACGAACCGGAACGCTAAATCGCTTAGCGGTATGTCTTTGTCGGTAGGGTGGTAAACGGCCACGGCCGATGCCTCCCACCGGCTAGACCTAGACTAATTTAGAAAATTTTAATGGGTCCAGCCGGGTATATAAACCAGGACCTTCGTCTTATAAATCCACTGCGCATACCACTGCGCCACGGAGACCGTCAAACTGACAGCGCCCAGAATAATAAAAAAAATTAAAATTTAACGACGTTTTTCTGGTTGATAACATTTTTTAACAAAAAATAGAACCGACTCAAAACGCACTAAAAAGTTTTACTTTTATAATAACTGTGTCATTTAGTTGCTTGAATTTACTTAAGCATTATTTAATTTACTTAAGCAAGGTCAAAAAATAAATAAATAAATAAATAAATATACGTGTCGAATTGAGAACCTCCTCCGTTTTTTTCGTCGGTTAAAAAGAAACAATCGCAGCATTACGGCCCAGACATTAAGGATGTGAGTTGGTACCCGACTCTAGGCGACATGTGGCAGCGACACTACTGATTTCATGTCTACGCACGGCTGTGAACTCGCAGTTTTATAAAATTACAAACATAATTTTGTAGTGAATTTCAATGCCATTGCAATTTTGCAAGCTGCCAAAGTATTTTACCCAGAAAATATTTCAAAATAGAAAAATCAGGTAAAAATTCGACGATATTTTCTTACTAAAAAAAAGCTGCTTGAGCACGATGGTTCAGATATTTACTCTAGTCTAATTAGTGATAAACAAAAATTGCTTTTATATCTTAATTTTAATTACCACCTGTCGGTATTCACGTATTCGAAAAATTAAATGAGCTAAGAGAAGTTTGCTAGAAGAAAATCTTTAAATGGTACATCCTAAAGGCACCTTAATTAACGTCTCTATAATTAAAATTCCATTCATTTGGCCGGAAAATCCCCCGACGTGACTTACAGTCGAGGAGCTCGTGGTAATTTTGACATGGTTTTTCGTCGTTTAAATCTTCGTCAAGAATACTTACAACCTATAGAGAATACGAAAACTAAAAAGATTTTTTATACCAATAATTCACGCAGCATTAAGATCTTTCAGAGTTCACCCATCAAAGTGAGAAGCAATAATATTGATTATTATGTAGGGTAACGTTGCTGTTAAAGGAATATTGTCATTATCGGGGCACGACTTGGGTACGATTTGTACGGCGCTAGAAAAACTTTAGTCCACTTCCGTGGTCCGTATGCGTGTTGGTTCATTGCCACTAGTTCCATTACAAGTTCCATCATGGAACTAGTGATAACAAAAATTATAATTTTTGTTATCACTAGTTCCATTTTAAAAGGAATACGAAGAAAATGGAACTAGTGTTGATTTATTTTATGGTTAGTTGCCACTAGTACCATTAACAGTTCCATAATGGAACTAGTGATGATTTTTTTAGTCACTAGTTCCACATTATTATCTTAAGCACTTTAGGCACTTACGAAATTTTTCAAGGGTGTAAAAACACTATAGTTAAAAACACTTAGGTTTTATTATAATTTTATTCAATAAAATCAACAAATATTTATTTTTTCTTACTTTAATTAGTTTTACTATAGTACACTGGCTAAACACTACGATATATATATCAAAATAATTTAGTACAGTATTCCACACCTTAAAAAGGTCAACAAAAAAGTCCGCGAATATACGCGTTGTCGGATGGCGGCGACATCTTTTCGACAAAAAATGGAATCATATTTAAATTGAGACAGACTAATATCTTAGAGTTTAAAGGATTCATCGTGCGGGTGCCGGGTCCATCGCTTGGCTGAGAGAAAAACTCCGAACAGAGCCCGAGACTTGTGACAGGGGTGTAGGTTTAAAAGAGATCTCTTAGTGACGCGCGTCAACATTCACCCCCTCTGTTCAAGTTATTCTCCCTGCCCAGCCAAATTTAGGGATGTTTGTTTATTACATTTGATCCAACAAATTAACTAAGGAATAATCACAATAATGACCAATAACAACCAATTAAATAAAATATTCACTAATTGAGCTATTAATAACAATGATCAATTAGTCTGGCGTGATCTGAGTCATGACTGAGAGATGTGGTCGCAGTGAACGCCACGAAGAGAATCAGCCTCGACTTTTTTTTTTTTTTTCTGTTTGAGTAAGTGCCGTAGGCTCCATACGGGACCACAGCGGCGTCACCGGGGGGGTTGGGCGAGCGCAGAAGCATCGCCGGAGAGTGCCTGAAGGCGAAGAAAAAGTAAGAGGGCGTAACGACTCTCTAAGGGCGTCTCCTGTGAGACTCGGGCCTCGGCTTAGAGCGACGTTTAGAATGGGCATGTGGTTTTGGCGTGACTGTTAAATCAGGCCAAAGCGTCCCCTTAATGGACGTGGGTGAGTTCCACGTCCGGGTGACGTTAAGAATCGGGGTCCTCGACTCTCCAGACCGCTGCTATATACGGCATCGATCGGTCCTCCCCGCCACTGACGAACTCCGCCGAGTGGCTGTCATGATACTACTCCGAAATACAAATATAAAATATAGCTTATGGCACTTATTAATAAAGTAACTTTCTATTGGTGAGAGGTTTCTAGAGGTTGAGGTGATGTCGCCGCCATCCGACAACGCGTATATTCGCGGACTTTTTTGTTGACCTTTTTAAGGTGTGGAATACTGTACTAAATTATTTTGATATATATATCGTAGTGTTTAGCCAGTGTACTATAGTAAAACTAATTAAAGTAAGAAAAAATAAATATTTGTTGATTTTATTGAATAAAATTATAATAAAACCTAAGTGTTTTTAACTATAGTGTTTTTACACCCTTGAAAAATTTCGCAAGTGCCTAAAGTGCTTAAGATAATAATGTGGAACTAGTGACTAAAAAAATCATCACTAGTTCCATTATGGAACTGTTAATGGTACTAGTGGCAACTAACCATAAAATAAATCAACACTAGTTCCATTTTATTCGTATTCCTTTTAAAATGGAACTAGTGATAACAAAAATTATAATTTTTGTTATCACTAGTTCCATGATGGAACTTGTAATGGAACTAGTGGCAATGAACCTGCGTGTTGGATTGATAAGATGGAGGTGCTGGATTCGATTACCGGCTGGAACGATTCTAATTTGGTCTAAATCTGGCTGCCGGGAGGCTTTGACCGTAGCTTGTTACCATCGTATCAACAAAGTCATATCACCAAGCGATTTAGCGTTCCGGTACGATGTCGTGTAGAAACCGAAAGGGATGTGAATTTCATCCTACTCCTAATAAGTTAGTCCGCTTACATCTTAGATTGCATCATCACATAATATCAGGTGTGATAGCAGTCAAGGGCCAGTCACCTTGTACAAAAATAAGAACTTTTTAACAAAAAATAGATCCGATTTATAACGCACTAAAAAGTAAAAAATAACTGTGTCATTTAGTTGCTTTAATTTACTTAAGCATATCTATGAAGTCGGTGCCAGCAAGTTTAAGGAACATTTATTTGACGTAGTAAAGCAGTTTCTGGGTTCTAGGTAATGTCCTTAAAGTAGAAACCTTGGCTGGCACCGACTCCTAGATATGCAGAAGAGAATTAAACTGTTTTTTTTTTCGTCGATTAATAAAAAAAAACGTGATATGAAACCTATTAGTACTTGCAAGGGCTCTGATAACGTAATTACTTGTAACTACTAATTAAATACATTGTAAAGGTATTCACATGATATTTAAAATGTAAAGAAAACGAGATAAAATGTTTAGTATTCTCAGGATTCTCTCAACAAAACAACAAAGAACTTGTTTACCAAAGGATTTTCAGTTTATAATCAGTCTTTATTTCAAGAGATCTCTTTGTAACAGAGCATTCGTGTAGGTGCTACAACTAAAGGGTTCTTATTAGCAGAGAATATAATGGCAAAAGTAGGTATTTCGCTTACCTGCGCTGTCTACGAACAATATTTAATTACTTGTAAATATTTTACGATATAATAACCATAATAAATGAAAACGCTTTGAGTTTATTCTGTGTACAGTGTATACTGTGAGAAGCAGAGTTAGCCCCGAGGCTCTACTCGTTTAAACAGTTGTTAGGTGCTCGCAGCAGAAATGGACTTGGCAGAAGTACTTCCCCACTTAGCTCTACTACTTTATAAGTTAAAGTCACGAATTAAAATATAATTTTATACTTCTCGTTATACTAAATTCGTCAACGGAAATTTAATTCGAAGGAAAAATAATAATTTACTGAAGAAATATTTGTTCAAGCACAAAATTACCTTTATTAAGGTAATATTTGTTCAATTTCTGACTAACCTTAATTAATCCGTAATAAGCGTATATTCTCGATATCTTATATTAAAATATTTATACAAAACTTTAATTATAAGTCTAAAGGATTATATTCAGGACCCTTAAAGTTACTGTTGAATATTTGATATGCACAAGTACCTACATGTTTTCTTTTTATGTTTTACTTATCCAGATATCGCTCTTTCTAATTATACTCGTGTATGTCTTTGGACAAATAAACAAACAGCATCTATTCTGTGGCAGCTCGGAACCCAAGTTATTAATGAATTCTGGTTTATTTTGGACATGTCATGAGGTGGAAAGAATGCAGATAATAATGGGCAACTCGAACGGGAAAAGATCTCGAAGACGTTCACCTACACGATGTTCTATACGCCACCAACCGAAGCAGTTTATGTGCTTCGATATTTGGATTTCAGGTTTACCATTTGTTGAAGTCATGGAGAATTTTTTAGATTCTTCTATGTGCTCCGCCTATTTCCATTTCAGCTTTGCCACTTGTTGAGCTTAGCAGGTAACTTTAGTTCTTCTGAATGACTCTGTGTTTTTTATGAAGCCCATAGTAAAATGAATAAAGATAATGTATAAATAATATAGCAGTACTAGGTATATGCTGCGTTCCAAGTGCTTGAAAAAAGTCCACGTCTAAAAATCCACTTTTAAAAGTTTGTTTAAAATTTTCTTTAAATTAAAAAAATAAAAGCCGTTGAGATAAACATAATTTTTACTACAAAAACCGGCTAATAGATAATTTATGTTGTAATAAATTTCCGATCGACAACGCAAAGTTCCACGTAATTACCCCGACTAGGTACTCATTAGGTCGGCCAGGCGACGCTGGGTACATTAAAACCGATCTCGCAGTTTCGGGAGCCAGCAACTTGGCGAATAGTGAATTTTCGTGGAAACTTTATCAATTTTCATCGCACGGCCCGCAGGCGGTGGGCCCATTCAATTACAATATCATCTAGTCGCTGCCAACCTCATCTGTGGAGAGGATCGGGTTACCGGCCGTATTAAATGGAGCTGTTATTTTTGGCTGCATTTTTCTGACGGCCTTAACGTTAAACTGTCGGCTGTGATATTTATCTTTGTCCTTGATAATCTGTTTTTTTGACAATCGAAATCGAGTTTGTAATCAAAATCATCTTTATCGTAATCTTTTACGTAGGTTACAGACGAGGACGCCGACCGTCTAAACATTAAGTATATTTCTACTTTAAGTAAGTATGAAATCATAATGTCTACGTATAAGTTGGTTATTTCATAAATAGTGTATTAAACAATTGTTACTAATATTATAATGACGAAAGTTTGTAGGTATGGTTTGTTGGGTGTTTGTTATTATTGGCGCTGTGGTATGCACAGTGGACTTAGAAGACGGAGATCCTTGGTTCGCTTTCCGGCTGGGCTGAAATGTACTTCATCGGTCCAGGTCTGGGTGGTGGAAGGCTTTTGCTAGTTACTACCTTACCGACAAAGTACCGCCAAGGAATAAGATAATCGAATAAGCGGTCCGGTACGATGTCGTGCAGAAACCAGCCCGCATCATCACTTACCACAGATACAGATGTGATTGCAGTCAAGAAGCATGCTGTTGGATACAGTAAGATATCGGCACACAGCTGGAACATCAGGAAAGTTTACAAAATATACAATTTAGCATATAACTAACAATGGGGGTCGGAAAATGAAGAAAAATTTCTGTTGTAACCGTATTCCACTTTCAAGTTTCATTCACTCGGGGATTGCGGACTTGCGCGGACAATTTCTATTCGCCGGAAAACTCGAATAAAGTCGGACAAACTGTGAACACGCGACAAGTTTTAATAAGATTTTGTCGCCAATGCGCAGTATTGTCGGCCAATTGCACGACGCTTTATTGGCTTCGGTGGGATTATTTCCGCTTAGTTAGCTAATTTTATTGTAGTCGAATAAAGTAATAAATGAGTTATATATTTATTTGAAAAATAAATAAATGTACTGCCTAAAAACCAAATGTCTATAGATTCTTGTTATCTGCAGAAGGTCTTTTACGCTTATTTCCAAAAAATAACTATGCCAAACATTATTTTATTTACATCCTAAATTTTGCAACAATAAAAGTAAGCAAATGAATTGTTCAATGACTTAACTTGGCATACAGAAAAGTAAATCATTTATGACACTACCTCTTGTCTTGTCATAGATTCGGTGTAATACTATTTTTTTACTCCCTTTTTAACCGACGAAAAAAAACGGAGGAGGTTCTCAATTCGACACCGTATTTTTTTTATGTATGACCACGCATAACTTTTTACAGAGTTGTCCGATTTTGATAATTTTTTTTTTATTAGAAAGGGCATACTTCCAAGGTGGTCCCATTGTCATCATGTTAGGATCTGATGATGATATCCTGGGAAAATTGAAGGAACTCTTCAAATTTTGGAGGCACACAAATCGCTTACAGCGATTTCAGTTTTTGTCTCGGTATCGGTAGCTTTTTGGCTACTAGTGCCATATAAAATACTATGACATTATAGTAAGAGTACGATACATAATACGAGCAATAAATCACTAAAAAGTAAGAAATAAAAATTTTTAAATAAAAATAGAACCGACTCAAAACGAACTAAAAAGTAAAAAATAACTGTGTCATTTAGTTGCTTTAATTTACTTAAGCATATCTAGCAGTCGGTGCCAGCCAAGGTTTATACTTAAAGGACATTACCTAGAACCCACAAACTGCTTTACTACGTAAAATAAAGGTTCCTTAAATTTGGTTGGCACCGACTTCATAGATATGCTTAAGTAAATTAAAGCAACTAAATGACACAGTTATTTTTTACTTTTTAGTGCGTTTTGAGTCTTTGAATTTTTATTGTATATCCTTTTACATTGGGTATACCTAGTTTAGATTATTATTTTAGCGTGTAAGTATTTATATTATTTAAGTTAATTTTATATCATATAATGCGTAGAAATAGGAGAGTTCTATGTAATTCTTCATTTTGATGATCAAGGATGTAGAAGTGAAACGTATAATGAGACTTTTGTTTGTTTTTTTAGGTTATCGTTGAAAACAGTAAAATAAAATAAGTTATGTTATTTTTCTTTCTTTCTTTTTACTTTAGTTAGTTTGTTTAATTGTGCGGATGAAATTATTTTTAAATGTATATTATACGTAGTAGCTTTATAAAAGTAAGTTAAGTTTGGCACGCATTTTTTACATAACTTAGCATAGTTAAACACGCGATTCTTATATAACAGCTTAGGACAGTTTATCACGCATATTACTGACATTAGTTAAAAATTATATTTTACTGTTAAAACGAAACAGGCAGACAGTTTGCATCCCGAGTTCTAGCGATTCGCGTTGAGTGAAACTTACTCGTGTTAACCATGGTGCACAGGAAGTCTATTATATGTAAGACTAGAGGTTTCACCTGCGTAGGCCCTGCTGTGTTATTGTAAAGTTTCATCAAAATCAATTCAGTAGTTTTTGCGTGAAAGAGTAACAAACTTACAATTTTTCGCGTTTATATTAATAGGATAAGTAACGTTTTATATCTTTAAACACTTTCCTGTGTAACTGTGAAGTCGCTCAATTAATTGCAAAATTATATTGTGAAATAGATGTTAACTGTTATATATTCTACGTAATTTGTAAATCATAACAATAAAAATAAAATACCTCTGTAATAGATAGAAAATAAAAAATATCTACTGTTTACGCAACTATGCAAAAAAATCTCTCCAGGCTCTACATAGCAGGGCGACATTGTTCTATTCAAATTTTATCGTCCTTGAGAGCTCCGTCGTCAGCAAGAAAATAATTTTCAGATATCGATAGTCGATGATCGCCGCCCTTGGTGACAGTTACTGACCAATTTAAGTAGACCTCTAAGCAGTGTTCGCCTGAAAAACAGTTTATTGTTCAACTTACATAGTCATTTCTTTACGATTGTAATATATATGCTATCGCGGACTTTTTAAAATGCATAAAGTTTTCATACAATTTTTTCAATTATATCCAATAGCTAAATTTCACGGTCCGACTTGTGCGACACAAACTGTGATAACTCGGGTAATATATACAATACAAATATCAAATATAGCCTATGATACTCACCGATGACGTCGCATTCTACTGGTGAAAGAATTTTTAAAATCGGATCAGTAGTTCCGAAGATTAGCCCCGACAGAACTTTATTTGCAAACTTACAAACTTTACCTCTTTATAATATTAATATAGACAAATATAAATTATAGCCTATGACACTCACCGATAAGTTAGCATTCTATTGGTGAAAGAATTTTTAAAATCGGATCAGTAGTTCCGAAGATTAGCCCCGACAGAATTTTATTTACAAACTTACAAACTTACAAACTTTACCTCGTTATAATATAAGTATAGATAAAATAGTAAGGATCCTTTACCTTAATATTTACGATTCTAGACTTATCTAGAAATCTAACAATTCCAGTAGACCAAGTATATGGGGCATATACTTGTTCTACTGGATCATTAGGTACCTACCTTTATGGTAAGTAGAAAATCATCGTCTTTAAACAGAATAGAACTACTTAGGGTAAGAACAACTAACAAACAAACACCAAAGGTCTGTCAACCGCTTAAGCTTAATGTGATTTTAATCTGGACTTTAAATTGATTGCTAACCAATCCCATCATTCCAGAAAAAATTATCATGCTAGTCCTTTCCCGACAAGTTTTTCACAAACAGCTCTACTCCTACTAAATGTATCACATCATCTTACGGGCTTCACGAAAGACCAGCGCTGTTATGATATTATTTTTTATTTTCCAATTAAACTTTATTCCTTTCTTTCTTTCTAAATAGACTACTACTAATTACTGTTATAGCTAGCTAGCTATATACGATAGCTTTAGAGCTTACATTGGATGTGACATCTACTTGCAACTATAACGTAACACAAAAACACTCATAAATTACTAGTTTCCATTCTCCAAGCACCAATTACCGTAGATTCTAATTAAAAAGCGGCAGTGCTATGTAAAGTTTTCAAAATCAACTAAGCCGGGTGCTAAAGGGAGATTGGGGGTGAAATGTTGGCGGCGCTTTTTAAACTCGATCTCAACTCAAACATCCCGGTCGGGCTAACTGCTTCTCCCGGTTTACACTTAATTAACTAATATTTACATTTGGTGGCAGCACTGTAGCAGTTTCTGAGCGCACCTGCTATATTGCGGCCTGGAAGGTTGCCTAAACACTGAGGGCGATCTTAAGGGCGTCGTTTTCGTTGTGAGTGTTTATGTTGGAGTTGTTTTAACGTTTGACGTGTTATTATAAGTAGTTTAGGCGGTAATTGCCCTGTTGGCCTAGTGACTTAATATAAACATCAGAATATTATCTGCTACTTACATTGCTTAGTCTCGCAGAGTCCTTTGTTTTAGAAATCAAATGAATTCCAAGGAAGAACTATGAATAGTCCAGTGACTAAAGTCGGAAAAATTCCTAGTAAAAATTCAGCTAATTTTTGTATACTATTTTATTACGGCATTTAATATGCGAAAAACTGAGTGATTTTCACATATTTCATTAATAACGATTACTATCAGATGTTGATGACATTGACCGGGACCGATGCTTTAACATGTTACGGGGATGTAACACCACCAACTGAAAATTTTATAGAATATTTATTAGTACTCAGAATTATTCCAGACCCAGGGTTCGCATCCACGTAATCGAAGCAACATAAGCTAACCACTAAACCATTCATTATTCATCATCATTATCAGCCTTTTAACGGCCCACTACAGGTCCAGGCCTCCCTCATTACAGGAGTGGGATATAATCACTATTAGATGTTGATGACAGTGACCGGGACCGATGGCTTAACGTGCTCTCCGAGGCACGGGGGTGTAACACAACCAACTTCCAGATTCCGGGCTTGGAATGTACTGAACATTTCATAGAAGAATGAAAAAGCTCAGAATTATTCCATGACCCGACCCAGGTATCGAACCCAGGACCTCGTGATCGAAGCCACATAGGCTAACCACTAGACCAACGAGGCAGTCACTAAGCCATCGAGGCAGGCAATTTACCGTGGATCTAATAATTAAGCTTAGCTTACTTGCTTGACTAAGTATTTACTGTCCGGTATATTTTGTCTAAGCTTTCAATATTAACTTGTTGAACTTTAATATTGTGAAGTTTATTTTCGCGCGATATGAAGCCAGGTGGAGATTTAGCGGTGGAATTTTGCGTTTGCCTCCTTTCTTAAATCGTCCTTTAAACCCGGGACTTGGCCGCCTTGTTGGTTTCAAATTCATTTACCCGGGAGAGCTGTGCTGTTTTGTAATTTAAATTTGGTACTACTTTACATTTCGCCCCCGTTTCCCTCCTCTTTCAGTTTATAAATACGATTTATTCCGTGGGATATTATTATTATTATTTTTGTTTTTAAACGAATCAAGAATTAATTATGACTGAATTACTTTTATGATGCTTGGTTTCGTCTACGTTAAAAAGTTGGTTTTAGACGGCTTCCGTGGCGCAGTGTTATGCGCAGTGTATTTATATGACGAGGTTCGATTCCCAGTTGGGTTGATTGAGATTTTATAAATTAATCCAGGGCTGGCTAGTGGGAGGCTTAGCCGTGGCTAGTCAGCCTGCTTCCATGTTAAATTGAATCATTACTTACCATCAGTTCAAATTTGGAGCTTGCTGCATTTCTAGTAAGGTACACCTCTCGCATGCATATGAACTAAAACATAGCTAGTTCAGCATTTATGTCGTACATTACAAACATAAAAGCATTTGGCGCTGATTCACAGCTGCGTCCCCTGATTATTTGATACACGTATAGGCACAAGAAGAATAATATAGTATAATTAGATCCCATCATATGGGGCGTTATTTCACGCATTGACAAGCAGACAGGCAATTACGGGCCAATTTGTGCGTTTGCTTGGAACTTCAAACGACTTCGCGGCGGGCGCTAATTGGTTCGTGCTGTATGTTTCACATCGACGCTGATTTTCGATACTCCGCCCCGTTCAAAACGCGAACGGGAATTTCCATTGCGAAATATCATTCATTTTTTAATCATAAATATAATAAACTAGCAAACGCCAGCGTTGTTTAAAGTGTGTTGCTACTTTCCAAATACAACAAATAATGTACGTACACGTTTATTTTAGGAAAAAGAGAACTGGGTGTAGCTTGTTACTCGTCATTTTCGTAGTCCTGATAAAAAGAAACAATTATTTAATAATCGTTATATCTCAAATAGATAAAAGCTCTCAAGCGACTTGCTTGGTATCATCAGTCAAGCGGCGGTGTCGACCAACACAGCTGTATTTTGTGCGTGGTAGTGGTAGCCGTCAACACATTGAGACCCCAGTTTCCATGGATACTTCGAACTATGTATCTCGCCTATTAGCATTTAAGGTTTGCGACTCGATGAGGTATAGGTCATTGTCTCTTCTGAGGAACTGTTTAGATTCGATCACATAAAAAATATTTGAACACATGTAAGTCTAACGCTCGCTTGAGACTGAGCCTTTTTATAATCCCGCAGTTATCACAAAAGAACAAAGAGTTACTCTACATTTATCTATAATACAGTCTATTAAAACAATCACTCTATAGTCTGTTCGGAGCTCGCTGAGCACAGAACAGAGATGGGATTTATCTCGCTCCTCACAAATTATTCAACAAATTAGGAGCTGACTATTTGCGCATTCGTTCGCTGCGGAAACATAATTTCCTCGCCGCGATGCTTTCCTGCCTTTGCCAACCTACAGACTATGGCGTTGCAGCCAATGTAACTTTAATGGACTAAAAATTCACTAAAATATTAAATTTATCTCGGAAAGGGTAAATTAAATTTAAATCGTGAAGTTGTTATTAAAATATTTAACCGTTTATCGAATTTATAACTCGTACTTTCAAGTGAACCATCAATGAACCTACTTAGTACCTATACTATTAAGACTTACGCAGCCTACACGCACGCAATTATATTATATATTATATACGCACGCAATATTGTTTACAATACTAATGTAGAGTTCATCACCATCATCACTTGGTACCATCTTCCGAACAAAGTTTGGTGATCAATATGCGAAAAGCTTTCCTATTATCCACACACTTCTATGCTATTACGTCATGTCGTCTTTTATGTGCTCTATTGCCCAGTACCTTTTCTACCAAGATTACTGTTAGAATGGCAAACTGAGCACAATACCGATATATTTTGCCGATGTACAATTTGCACCCTGAGAGGTTTAAGAAACTACTCTGCCGTCTTAACGAAGAGTGCAATAACTAGGTTTTGACTAATTTGATACTACCTACTTGATATTTGCGTTTAAAGATTTAATTTTTGGTTTGTGTTTTTTTTTGTTCGTTCTGCAGTTATGATAACCCACTGAACCAAAACTACTGAAAAAGTCATGTAAGGCGAAAATATAGAGCTCTCATTTCTGATTACGGTTATGGTTTTAAGTCAATTTGCCCAAAAACTGGACTTATTGGACGATTCGTTAAGAAGGCAGTACTATAGCCAAAACTTGAAAAATAATTTGTAGGTTGTCGGAACTGTTTTGTGTATAGAAAGAGTTAAGAAACGTCAGGTGAACATCAGAAATTCACACAATTAAAAATCCGGGTATAGTTATTTAAATAAAATCAAAAAGTCATAACTATCATAACACTAAACTTCAATTGCTCATGAAATTAGAAGCGCGTTTCCAACGTACACATTGAGCGGAAACGTAATTTCCTCGGCGCGCTGTTTTCCCGCCGCCGACTTCCGGTGCCGCGGATGTAATTATACTGTGTACACACACTATTTATATTTATTTACTAGCGAGCGCCCGCCGTTTCTCCCGCGTAGTTCCCGTTCCCGTGGGAATATCAGGATACTCATTAGCCTGTGTCATTTCTCAGGAGTCTGGATATCATATAAGAATTTTTATAATCCGTCTGGTAGTTTCAAAGATTAGCCGGAACCAACAGCCATACAAAAATTATAAAAAAATATTTTTATGTAACACTTATACTAACTATATTAATGAAATCTGTTAATTTGAAATTATAAACAGACATTTCAATTTTATTAATTTGTATTCTGATTTTGTTTCACTCAAACATCTGAATAAAGTTAAAACTTATTGTAAAATAAACATAATATCAAAAATTGCGAAACCGACTGAATTCGAACCTGCGTCTGTCGAGGCCAGCCAAAGAAATGTAGGTTTGATATTATGTTTATTTTTCTAATACAAATTATCGTAAAGTATGCGTAACACTATTCAATAAAATTTAAACTATCGCGATAAGGTATTTTCCATACTTATTATTAAAATAGAAACGGCTGAAACCCACATCATCGTTGTCGGAGTATATCCGACTAGTTTCGAACTCATACGGTGTCCTTGCAAACAGCAATGACAAGCTTCTTGCTCTTAATTAAATTATGATTAAAAATAAATAATATCCTAATAAATAATAAAAATTAGCCTTTGCGCCTTGCCGTGCCTTAGCATTTGCGCAAAACAAAAACGTGAGATTTGTGCCAAGACCTCCACTTCCCCGCATGATATTGAGTGAGATTCGACTTGACCTTAAATGATACCTCCTAACTTAGTCTACGTTAAATTATCTGTAAAAATAATATATTTCAACGTACCACTATAAACTAAGTTTTTTTTTATTATTTTGTCGACATTTTGATCCAGTTACTAGGATCGTGACGACGGGACTAAAGATAGCCGCGAGGTGCGAAGCTAAAAACGTCACGGGCGGAATCTATCTACCCCTTTCTAGTTCTTTTAGCAAAAACTTCACGCTTTTCAGTTTGATTGCTCCGGCAAACCACACTTGCAACGTTGCTTTTGCTGTTGGTTATTCCGATGTCTTCAATATCGTTTAAATATTTTGTTTACTAACGGGCTACATTGGAAAAGCAGTTCGTGACGAGAAAATATGCGGTCAGAAAAACTCGACACATGCTTTCATCAGGCGAATCTGAAGGTAAAACTCCTCATGTATGGTAGCCTTGAACCTTAAGTTACCATATATAATATCGTATTGTATTGTCTATGATAACAAATTCTAATATTTTAATGTACATGTTAGTAATAGTAAAATATCGTATAACAATCGCTTCACAAATTAGGAACTCTTCGTACGCTCGCGCTCGCCGCGGAAACGTAATTTCCTACCCGCATTGTTTTCCTGCCTCTGCCAGTCCTACTCGTAGAACATTGGCTTCAAAGTGATAATATTACGAGTACAATTCAAATGAATTTAGTGATGATCACACTGAAAGTTTTAAAAGCTTTAATCTACTCTTCTGCCATAACAGCTGAATAAAATTAAAACAATAAATTAATAATAGATATAGGTATTTTCTAAATAAAAAACTGCAATGTAATAATCGGTTTTCTTTCTCCCATTTATTTTTAAAATTTAAGACAATATTATATGATACAAAACCATAATATATAAAAATACTATAAAAATCTGTTCCTCCGCTTGTGGGGTTTTTGAGTACCCAAGCAACCGCTGGTCAGGAACTTCTTCACAATACGCGCCGTTTCAAGGACTACTGCCTTCTGTATCGAACCCTTGATCAGACAAACAAGCCAAAGCTTCCTAAGATGTTGGTCGAAGCTTTTCGCAAAAACACCATTGACTGAAATGACTATCGGAAGCAAATTGATCTCGTGAGCATTGGTTTGTTATATTTTTTTTTTTCGTTTTTCACGAGATTATTAATTTAATTTACCTACAGAGCATTTTCATGGAATCATATGGCACCATAGTTATTAATCGTCAAAAAGCAAGAAGAACATTTGGCTAACGCATACTAACGGGTCGAATTAAATTAAAGTTTATAAAATACCATCAATATTAACAGCAGTAGCAAATTCCCAATCGGTCAGAATCCAATACATATTGAAATAGTTTCGAGCCAACGTTTAACATAAAGGCATTATTCGGTCTCAACAATAGGATTTTCAGGCTTCAAAGTTGGCGTTTTTAAAAGCTATCAGACCCGAGTACAACCGGTTATTTTGTTAACCAGCACCGGCCTTTTACCTGCGTAATACGTAATAATAACATGGGAATATCATGATATAAATTTGCCTTTATTACTCCTTAAGAATTCCATATGCAAAAATAATTTTAAAAATACGACATGTACTTTTAGATACTAGCTGAGACAAATAAATAGACATACACAAAAAAGATTTTTTATGTAAGTGCATGATATTTTTTCACTATAGGATGCCCGCAGTTTCTTCCGCGTAATTAGCGTTTTCGTAGAAATGACGGTTTAAAATTTGACCTATGTGTTATTCTGATATATAGGCTGCGTTATTGTAAAGTTGTTGTTTTATCAATATTCATATGCGTTCAGTAGTATTTGCGTAAAATAATAAAAGTCCACCAATACATACAAACTTTCACCTTTAGGATATTAGTAAGGATATGCATTTAGAACTAAGCAGTTAATTTGAAATTATACAACAACATGAACAGACATCCATATTATTTATTATATATTAATTTTGCAGTGCAATAGACTTCGTTGTTTATTTTTCCCTTTTTGTTCACAATATGTTTAAAAAACAAATATTGAGCGAATATCAACTTCCTTTAACATGTCTCTCCTCTCTCTTGTTTCGTGGCTCAGAGTCAAACACTGAAATTCAAAACGGAATAACTCATCAGGTTCGGGAAAGTTGAACGAATGAAAATTAATGAAATTCTCCACCAGGCGAACGAACGGGTCCTAACCTACAGAGCTTTGTTACAGTGTACTGTAATTTATTATTATTATTCCAAGAGATTTTTTACTTTAAAAATTGTTTACGACTTTGTCTCTTGTCCATTGGTAAGTTGGCTAAAATCATGTGGTTCTGGGTTTGACTCTCATGATAGGAAATAATGACTCAATAGCAGTCCGAATTTGCATAACAATTTACTGTCGGTCCTGGTCATTATTAATATTACAAAGTCGAAAGTTTGTATGTATGGATGGATTGTCATTTGTTACTCTTTCACGCAATAAGTACTGAATGGATTTTAATGATATTTCACAATAATATAGTTTACATATCAGAATAACACATAGGCCACATTTTATTCCGAAATTCCAACGGGAACGAGAACTACGGGGTAAAACCGCGGGAAAGGAAATATAACACCTGATAGTGTTATAATATCAGAGTTAAAGTATGAAATTGCCGATTACTACTGAAAAATAAAAATTCGTTTTTTTTTAATTTAACATATTTATTTAATCAAACTAATTAACATTATTATCTGTACATTTTCCATTTAATAGGAATCTCATTTATGCCTTTGCGATGGAACTCTGGTGATCTAGATTCGACAAACTGTGTGAAAGCATTTTGCACTGCCTTCTGAGAAGAAAAACTGTTTATCACGTAGAAAATTTTCCAAATCACGAAAAAATGGTAGTCCGTTGGAGCAAGGTCTGGTGAATATGGAGGGTGACGAATGGTTTCTAATTGCAGTTCCTGTAGAGTTTAAACGGTTTCTCGTGCTGTATGAGATCTCGCGTTATCATGGAGCAATAATGGTGAAGATCGATTCATAAGTCGGGGCTGTTTCACTGCTAAT
Source organism: Mycalesis mineus (assembly GCA_034621355.1). Classification (NCBI taxonomy): domain Eukaryota; kingdom Metazoa; phylum Arthropoda; class Insecta; order Lepidoptera; family Nymphalidae; genus Mycalesis; species Mycalesis mineus. The sequence goes on along the minus strand of CM067889.1, from coordinate 3,217,507 downwards.
TTCGCTATCATTGTTCGGAGTTCGGTGCAGTAGACATCTGCCGTTATTGCTTGACCACATCGGAGAAAGCTATAGTGAATAACACCACGCTGAGACCACCAAACAATTACCGTTACCTTTTTATTGGTAAGCTTTGCTTTAAGACACTGTTGCGGCGTTTGACCTGGGGTCAGCCATTTCATTTTCCGCTTACGATTATCGTAACGAATTCATTTTTCATCACATGTCACAATTCGATCCAATATTCCTTAATTTCTGTATCGATTCAACAAGGCAACGCAAGTTTCAACACGCGTTTCTTTCTGCAGATCAGTCAAATCATGAGGCACCCATTTTTCATATTTTTTTATTTTATTGATTTGACGCAAATGAGTCAATATTGTTGGTAAAGTAACGTTAAACCATGCCACTAATTTCTGGATAGTTTGCCTCGGATCGGCTTCCACCATCTCTTTTAAATCATTGTTATTCACCTGTATAGTTGGGCGGTCTTCCACGTGGTTCGTTCTTCAAATCGAAGATTCCATCACGAAAGCGTTTAAACCAAAATCGCACAGTGCGTTCATTAGTAATCCCCTCTCCAAACGCAACATTAATATTGCGAGCTGTTTCTGCCGCGTTAATTCCACGTCGGAACTCGTATTCAAAAATCACACGAATTTTCGAAGTATCCATCTTTATTGTCTAAACTGAATAAAAAAAACAACTGAAAGTTGATAAGCAAATGTTGCACATTTTTTAAAAGAAGAACTACACAGGTACCGTATGAAAAAAGTTTCACTTTAAAATCTTAAACCATGAAGGTTCTATGTCAATTCGAAGTACCTATTACAATAAAACGGCAATTTCATTCTTTACCCCTATTATATTAGTTTTCTAGGTCTTTCAGGTCTAAGCTCCATATGCCCTCTACTATAAGGAGAGATTCCTAGCCCTGTAGGAAGCATTTAATAAAGGCTGATTATGATTTTTTTTTTTTATCGACTACAAGTTGGCCCTTGACTGCTATCACACCTGATGTTAAGTGATGATGCAGTCTAAGATGGAAGCGGGCTAACTTGTTAGGAGTGGGACCAAAATCCACACCCCTTTCGGTTTCTACACGACATCGTACCGGAACGCTAAATCGCTTGGCGATACGTCTTCGTCGGTAAGGTGGTAACTAGCCACGGCGGAAGCCTCCCACCAGCCAGATGAACCTCCCACCAGGATGATGAAAGAACAGAAAAGTAAGCCTTATAATTGAAGCTTACTTTAACACGGAACAACTTGGGGCATATAAAGTTGATAGTACTTGACCGGTCCACTAGAGCTCGAACTTTGCCTCTCGACAGTTCGCGTTAAACTGGTCCAACGCCTTGGCACACTTTAATGACCAAGTTCCATTAAGGGCTTGACTACAACTAACGTAAAATTTTCCTTACTTTCAGCAGTATCTAGGAGGTAAGTACATTACATATTTAGTTCGTGTCCAATCGATGCATTGCATCTCTACAAATATTACACAGAAATATTTAAAATTTGCAGCCCAATTTCGACGCTTTGTAAGATGTTGTATGATGTTTATAAAATGTTATTGTGGTATATCGTATAATTCACAGGAAAATAGGTTTATTAATTATTTATTTAAGCACACTAATTTATTTTATTATTATTTTTAAACACATTACTTTTAACTGGGTGCACACACGTTTTGACGACCTCCGTGGCGCAGTGGTATGCGCGGTGGATTTATAAGATGGAGGTCCTGGGTTCGATTCCCGGCGGGGCGCGGATTGAGATTTTTATTAATTTGTCTTGGTCCGGCTGGTGGGAGGCTTTTGCCGTGGCTAGTTACCACACTACCGACAAAAACGTATCGCCAAGCAATTTAGCGTTACGGTACGATGTTGTGTAGAAACCGAAAGGTGTGTGGATTTTCGTCCCACTCCTAACCTTAGACTGCATCATCACTTAACATCAGGTGTGATAGCAGTCAAGGACCAACTTGTAGCCAAAAAAAAACAAAGTTGGTATTATTTGACCAGTCCACTTGTGTACTTTCCTCTCGTGAGTTTCGCGTGAAATTGGCCCTAATACCTTGGCATACTTAATGACCAATTTCTGTTTAGGGATCGTCCAGACCTAACGTCATGTCAGCCACTATTAAATATAAGTATGTACTTTACTTACTTACTTACTTTTTACTTAGGCCTAGTACCTATTGGATATTACTAAAATGTGCAGTAAGTACTAGAGAGTGAGACCTATAACAATGCTGTATTCTGTTTCTAGATATTCAATTATACTTCATTGGGTTTTTCTCTAGAATATAGATGCTTAACTACCTGGTTGGTTCGTGATTTCAGTAGTTCTTTCGTCTCAAAAATTTCGCATTTTTCATTATTATATCGTTTACACTGTTTTCGTTACATAATATATTTACTGAATACAAGAAAATCTAGGGTTGCTAAGATTTACATTTTCTTGCAGTAAGCAATAACTCCCTTACGCGAAACGACGCAACCCTACGTGAAATTAGAGCTTATTTAGCCAAAAGACTCATAATGTCGCATAATGGCTTTTCAATTTTCGACGAAATGCCAGCGAAATCCATTCTCGTCGTCGACGAAATACTGACAATAACCTTTATTAAAAGCTCCGACGAAAATATGGCAATCAAATGGGAAATTTGTCGAAAAAAAAATTCACCCCCTCGCTCGCTTTAAGCATCGATGGCATTTCAATTACCCGGTGACGACACGGTACCGATATGACAAAATAATTCCATTCCAAAAATGTACATGTGACAGAAACTGTTATATTTTCCTGATGATTTTTATTAATACCGGTAATATTACCATATTTTTATATAGATTAGTCGTTAGAGAGGAAGATAAGTGACCTATTTATAGCCATATGTATTACTGGTGGCTTCGTTCGCCATTATAATTTTTTTATAGTAGATAACGCCTGCAGTGTCACCAAGCTGGCATATTACAATTTACATACATATATACATGACATGACGCCTCATTCCCTTAAGGGTAGGCAAAGACTACATCCTTTAATCTGTATACTTTCTGTGAAATTACCATCTTAGACTGAAGATATAAGTCCTAGGTTAAAGACTCCTAAGAAATCCTAGAAGGTTTCGATTAACTCTACCTTACTTAAATAATTGAACAGGATCTTCTTCATCTTTTTCTTCTACCGGGCTCTACCGCATTTGGCCGTGAAGTTGACCGTTGTACGTGATTCTACCGGTATAGATTCCCTCTGCTTTATTCAAACCAGTCGAGCTCGCTGCAGAAGCTTAGCGGCCGCCAAAGTCGCCGATAGCCTCATGGAGTGTCGCTAAAGAACCAATGTAGGCTGCTCGTTGCTCCTACACGGTACTACATCTGTGTATCCGAGTCTCGGTTTCCTGCATTAAAGCACAGAGCCAGCTGTCATACCTAAAATTAAAAGGTGTTTGTTTAAAATGCAGTTACCTCTTATTTGTAGTACCTAGTTGTTCAAATTCAAATTTATACGATTTAGGCACATTAATTTTGCTAAGCGTGAATTTAAGTAAGGTATTGCCTCTCTTGTTCGTATATTTCATAAGTATCATAAGGAGAATATTCATCATGTTTCAAGAGAGTTAGTACAAGACTACGTCTTATCGTTGTGTGTAAAAAGATTCAGACGCTTGTAAGGGCGCACGGCAGTTTCGTGACGTCGTAGAATTCGCGTGCTCGATGAAAAAAAACGCAATTTATGCTCACGTAATAGGCGATGCGGATAATTCGCGGGGGTTCCGTTGCCAGGTAGGGCCACCAAAGTGACAGGAAATTCCCAAATTAGCAAAAAAATATTATGCTACTAATAGGATAAACTAATAGGATACCAGGAAAATCTTAAAATAGGTTGATGATGATAATGATGATGATAATAGCTGCTTATTATTCTCAGGGTGCTCTGCTTGTTTTGTTACATATACATAAATAAATAAATATTATAGGACAAAACACACATCGCTATACAGCCTCAAAGTAAGCGTAGATTGTGTTATGGGTACTATAATAATAACTGATGAATATCTTTATATATATTATACACAAATATTCATAATATACTGATAAACACACAGATACTGGAAAACGTCCATGTTTCATCACACAAATATTTTTCCAGATGTAGGAATCGAACCAACAGCATTTCAAACTAAATATAAACACTAGCATGTCAAACTAAATACTTAGCCAATATCTAACAAGAAAATCTTATACCAAACTCATGGTCCCTCTAACGAGTAAACAGAAATAAAATACCATAATATCTTTGTGGTTTAAATAATTTAAATTAAATAACAATGCAATCTTTTCAGCGCTTAAAATATTCAAATGCAAGTTTGTTTTATCAGCACGAATTAAGCCCCAGTGAATAATGCACGTACAAAGCGAATAAATGTTTGGCAAGACTACAAAACTACTTAGCACTTGGCACACAGAAATAGGGTGAAACAATTGCCTGTTAAAATGCTATAATCAAATAACTGTAAAGGCAAAATATAGCTTTCATAAATCGGCCAAATGCAAGACACACTCGCGGAGAAATCTGTCTTGTTAACAGAATTAGCTTCTGCTATTGAGAGGATTTTCTTAATTTTTAGAAAACGGCTCGTTGGTTTTAGCAACTGTAGTATTATTGTCTCTAATATTTTATCCATATTGGTTTTGAAATGAAAAGAAAGTTTATTGTTCTTTTTTTCTTTAGCAAGTTCAGTGACCTTTGAGAAATTGGCGATGAAGATATCTCGGGGAATATATTGTAATCATTTATTAAACCCACTGTCTTGTTGGCGCCTTCAGCGCCTGGCTAATGTTGCTTCGGATTACTTGGTCCTGCGTTCGAATCCTGAGTCAATAATTCAAAGTATAAATTTCAGCCTGCAGTTGGGAAGCTAAATTTATTTGTTTGACAGTCGTCGGTACCGGTCATTATTATTGAAATCATTACGGAATCAAACAAACCAACCAACTTCCTAAAAGAACAAACGCTTTGCCGAAAAAGTAGGCTTATAATGATGATCTTGTATTGCGCGATGTAATGATCATCACGATATAAAAATAAGGCCCATCAAAGTCGTATATTAGATTGAAATAATTATTTTAATGTAAGACGCAAATATAATTTACCTCTTTGCGAGTATTTAATAATAAATCTATTTTTAAACGTAACCGGTTAACGGGAGTAGTCGTATAATTTGATTTTGTATCTACTTCGTTTTATTCATTTCGACGGATTACCCCTGAGAGAATCTTTTATCATGTCACATCGTTTACGACGGATCAAATTTTATTGCTATCATCTTAATATCAGGCGCTTCGTGGAATATTGTATCCACTTGAAACTCTATAAAGAAAATGCTTAATAATGTTATATACGTACTTTATGACGGAAAATCTTTATAAAGCGTATATAATATATCGCTTTTTTGAATGTTAAATATTAATAAAGTTATGTAAGAAAAAAAATATCGCAACTGCCATGAATAGTGAACTGATGATAGAATTTTTTTCGCAGTGTATAATTGCTTAAAAAGTGATAAAAGAATAAATAAAATAGTGAATAATAAAGGACATTAATAGTGAAAAAAGTGTATAAATAAACGTGAAAGTTTAGTGATAACCTAAAATATGTTGTGGAGATGTGTCTGTCGGACAGGACGCTGACCCGATTCGAAGTTTAAGCAAATATTACAAACGTTACACTATACGTGTGTATGCGTCAGATCACACTGGGGACTATTTGTCATAAGACTTTAGTGTCGTGCAAAGGGACTCTGTTATAGCGCATTAATTGTCGAAATGGAAAAGTGTAAACGGGACAAATCGGACGTTGTAATTGCCCTTTGTTTTTAAGTGTTAAAACTTTTGTATTACGTATGATTTGGAACTAGCCAACTTTTTAGATCAAGTTAAGAAGTTAAGTCAAGAACAAAAAAAGTGTGACAGTATTGTTCTTATAGCAAAATGTTGTGTAGCAAATCAAAGTAAATTTAACCGCTAGTGTGATCTTGCGGACAAAACTATTTGCGGGACTAAAAGTTTTTTTTAAACAAAATGTGGCGTACCAAGTTCTTTTGGAGCTAATCGCTAGTGTGGTCTCGCGGACGTCAGGTGTCGGCAATGTCGCGGGGGGGAGGGGTGCCACCGCGCTTATCAGGAGATAAGGCGGCGGCTGATAGTGGAGTCGCAAACGGTGGCGAAGCCTCATAGTGACCAGGCCGCTTGCACGCCAGCGGCCGCCGCCCGTCATGCTGCACTCCCTGAACGCACTGGCCGGCAAGATATCGCCGGGCGGCGGCCTCGACACCAACGCTAACCGACACTCGCACCCGAACAGGAACCACAAGGGCTCGTCACCATCGTCCCCCTACTCCAAGACTAAGTGAGTATCCCTAGTGCCAATGTGTTGTCAGTGGTCGCCGCTATCGGTGAACTAAACTGTATTGATAAGTATCAAGTTGATTTCATTGTTGTGTACATTTTCATCGTGTCATTCAATGCGGCATCTTATGTGATGGAATCGCATTCTTCAGTTCACCGCTATCGGAAGACTCAATATATTCAATAAGCAACAAATTCACAATATTTTTACTTTTTTTATATATAACACTTGAATGAAGGAGTTGTTTATTTTCATTAAGTATATTATGTGTTTTTCTATAATGAAAAGTGTCATGTTGATTTCATTATATAAATAACATTTTCATCGTAAAAAACATTCAAGTTATGGAAGGAGTAATTCTTCTTTTTTTACTTGTATTTTCACTATCTGTGAAATCGAAATTGATAAGTGCCAAAAAACAGAAAGTGTACAAAAAACGTCCTTAATGATAAAAAAAAATTCAGTTTTTCCTTACTTTTATGCGTTTTTCTAGGAGTAAAATATCACCAATATCAGTGAATCAACTATTTCGATAAATAAAATTTAACTAAATTTTCAGCTTAAATACTAACTGTAGAAAGTCGACCAACGACATCGTAACTTATGAAACTTTGAAAGGACCTAATTTTTTATAAATTCCATACTTTCAAACAAAAATTTGTTCTCGTCTGTTATTCTTAACAAATGTATTAGAGAAATCCATAAGCATATAAGAGCAATAATTTTTAGTTTTATGAAACTGGCTGAGCTGGCTTACCTGAGTGACAGTAGTGTTATAAATGAGCAACGCAAGGCATGCAAGTTTTTACTCTAATCATGCAAAAAAATGGCAAAATGAAATGAATGAAAATCATCATTATTCTTAAACGGAAATATTACGCGTAGGTGTTTGTAATAACAGTCGGAATCTATTGACTGCAATCACATCTGATGGTAAGTAATGATGCAATCTAAGATGGAAGCGAGCTAACTTGTTAGGTGTACGATAAAATACACGAACGCTAAATCGCTTGGCGGTACGTCTTTGTCGTTAGAGTAGTAACTAACCACGGCCAAAGTCTCCTGTCAGCCAGGCCTGGGCCAATTTAAAAAAATCTTAATCGGCCCAGAAAGGAATTGAACCCAGAACGTCCGTTTTACAAATCCACTAAGCATACCACTGTGCCACGGGGGCCGTCAAATGGCATTATCGCATCGCATGTCCTTTATAGGGGTAATATTTTTTACAACGTTATTTTTGACGGCCGAGTGGCGCAGTGGGTAGTAACCCTGCTTCTGCGTCCTAGGCTGTGGGTTCGATTCCCACATCTGGAAAAACGTTTGTGTGATGAGCATGGATGTTTTCCAGTGTCTGGGTGTTTATCTATATATTATAAGTATTTTTGTATCGTATATATATAAAAATATTCATCAGTTATCATAGTACCCATAACACAAGCTACTTACGAGTACGCTTACTTTGGGGCTATATAGCGATGTGTGTAATTGTCCTATAATATTTATTTATTTATTTTATTTTTTACATCTTTATTGCCTATATTGGTAATTTAGTATTTGGAAAAGTTGTTCTTATTGACTACTAAGTTCTATATATACAAATCCTTATTAACTAACTTCCGCGTTTATTACGTATTAATGCGGTATGGAATTATTTAGGTACTTGGACTATATCTACTCATCACGATGAAGTAAGTCCGTATCTGTTATCTCGAGCACACAAATGATGACATAGTCTTTTGAGCCGACTCTGGTTCGTTTACTTTAGTTTAGGCATTATAAAAGTGTTGTGTTATGTCGTTTACTGCGCGAAATAATTGTGTTCAATATTACTAGTTGTCGTGGCCTCAATCCTCTTCCTGTGGCAATATCGAGATATAAAATTGAATATGTTACTTTTTTATAACATTAGCTGCGAGTGAAACTCACAACAAAATTGATCCATCCGTTTTAGAGATTAGGTGATACAGACATACTGACAGACATACAAAAAGACAGATAGACAAAAAATATTAAAATTTACCTATGTTTTGTTGTTTATTTGATGTCACAATTTCCAATTTTATATAATTTTAAAGTAAAGATTACTAACGTAAAATTGATTAAAGTAACAGCACAATGTATAATACTTAATTTTATTTTGCCACTTTTCTATAAATCTAAAAATGCGATGCTAACTTTTCTATAGTAAAACGATAAAGAAAGAATTTACTTCTACTAAACTACTATCTACTAAATTTCTAAGGTGCAACACATTTTATGCCTTATAAATTTAAATTTATGTTTTGTTTTTTATTAAATCTTATTTAAAAGATATTGAATATATTAATTAGTTTTAAGCTTACTAATCTAATTTATTGTCATGAATTCGTCATTAATAAATTAATAAAAAAAATTAGGTGTAAAATGACTAGTAATTTCTACCTTCATTTTTAATTTGTTAGTTGACAAGCATTCTCAATCGAGTTTGGCTTAAGTATAGATCTAAAAGTTCATAAACTTTCACTAATCATTATACACATACACAATGAAATGTCGCTAGTGTGCGCACGCCTTAGGTAGGCTTCTTATGTACTTTAGCTTTACAAATGTAGGTCGGTTTATTTAGGTTCAGCTGAAACAGAAGTTTGTAAAGTAAAATTATTATGTTTCAATTCTTTTTACTAACTTCTATTTGACTTGTAACGCTCCGACCTTTGAGAAAATTCATTTTACCTTCAAAGTACCTGCTGCGTAATATTAAAATGGGACCAACTGAACGTTAAACCTTTGACGATCTTTCTAGACATTTAAATTGAGAAAGCAGTTAGGCTTTGTACTGTACTAACATTCATTGATTAGCAACACCTAGATTGATGAAAAATTATAAACGGAGTGCCTTATTTGAGCCTTTTACCGAGGCACTGCGTAAAAATTTAAGCACTAGTAACGTCGTTTTATATGGAAAATGAACTTTTTTCTTATATTATAACTAGACGTTGCCGCATTAACTTCATATAAATTGATGTTATATTTTTACGCAGGGACTCGGCAAATACTTACACAGGGCCTTCAGTTTCTGTTATACGGACAATCTATCATTTTTACACATAAGCCCGCCTCTCTATACATCTTATACCTATTTAATATTCATCTAGGTGACTGAACAAAAAACTATATCCCTACATATAAAAACGCACTAAAAAGTAAAAAATAACAGTGTCATTTAGTTGCTTTAATTTACATAAGCATATCTATGAAGTCGATGCCAGCCAAGTTTAAGGAACATTTATATTGCGTAGTAAAGCAGTTTGCGGATTCAAGGTAACGTCCTTAAAGTAGAAACCTGAACCTATTCAATATCTTTTAAGTAAATTAAACCAACTAAATGACAGAGGTTTATTTTTAATTTTTAGTGCGTTTTGGCACTAGTAGACAAAAAGCTACCGATACCGAGACAAAGACCGAAATCACCTTGGAAGTATGCCTTTTCTAATAAAAAAAGAATTATCAAAATCGGACAACTCTGTAAAAAGTTATGCGTGTCATACATAAAAAATATATATATATATACGTATCGAATTGTGAACCTCCTCCGTTTTCTTTTCGTCGGTTAAAAATATACCCCCGCCGCGTTTGTCAGTCTGTCTGTTCGCGATAATCCCAAAGACTACTGCACAGATTTTTATGCAGTTTTCAACAATATATAGTGATTCCTGAGAAAGGTTTTAGTACATAATTTGTAAAGGTTTTGTGTAAATTGGCTCAAATATGACAATTATAGTGGAAACAGTCGCACGGCAGTTTTAATTGAGAACGCTGCCTTATCTCTTTGAGATATAACAACAGAATGGTGGTTTTTTTTTATTGACTACAAGTTGGCCCTTGACTGCCATCACACCTGATGTTAAGTGATGATGCAATGTATGGAAGATTTGTTCTTCTTTATTGATACAACAAAAAAATTCCTCGATAGCATACATCATCATTAAAAGATAGACTGCTATATCCAATCTTTCTTTAAAAATAAGGTACACGTACAGTTTTTTTTTGTTCTAGGAAGGTTGCATATATATATCTCGCGGAAGAAATCGCGTTCCTTTGCTTGTCTAGATATAATCATAATAATGTTAACTTTTAAACAACTTTCCCAAACTCTGCCTACATGATCTCTACGCGAGTGAACCGAACGCGCCTTTAATTAAACCTAACTGGAGAACTAATTAAAATGTTCCATTGAAGAAAATTAGTTCAACTTTTACACTGAATAGGTGAGTACTTACTTGTTTTCTGGAAATCTAAATTTTAAAGCTCTCGCGAGGTAGATACTAATTAGAGTTGAGAAAACGGGTAATTTATTAACATGATCTAATATCTCCTTGAGCCTGATATAACGAGCAATTCTTGTACATTTTATGTTTATTTATATAGGTGTTTTAGAGACTTTGAAAACACTTAAGATTATTTTGATAAGTTTTTGCTTTTTGAATTTATCTACAAACATACTTTTTGCAAAAGAATAAACAAGAACACCGTTACAGGGGTCCCCTAATATCTATCAATAACTTTTTTTTTTATATTTCATAGGTGTACACAGAGACACCGTTCTTCCACTTGCCACGATCCTTGCATATCTCACTACGTCGGTTTAGGGTTATTTTGCCTGGCCTATAATCAGAATTGGCCTGTAATCTTGGATTTAATCCTGGAACGTTCTTCTTGGTCTTTCTCTTCCAATTATCCCATTCACTAACGGCCTGTCGCCTTATGAATTCGTTTCGTAAGTCTTCTTTCATTCATTTTCTTTACATGACCAAACCATCGTAGCATACCCTGTTCGATTTTCGTCACTACTTTATTTACTTTATTTATTATTTTATTCACCTAACTTTCACTACCATACATAGTTAGCACCAATAATAAAGTAAAACAACAAATAAGGGTCCACATTTTTTTAAAGAAGGAGAAGTCAAGGTAAAATCTAAACTTAAAAGAAGAATGTTACGCCATCGTGAACTTTATAATAGTTCTAACTTACATTGCTTTTTTATATCTCAAATTTTATTAAAATGTTTTTAATGAAAGCCTCTAGGCGGCGCGATACTGCCAACAATTCTTGTCATACTTGAGCCGATTTACTGAAAACGTTGAAAAATTACATTCTGAAACTTTCTTCGGAAATTAACCTCTCTATTGGTGAAAACCGCATTTAAATCCGTTCAGTGGTCTTTATCGCGAACAGATAAACAAGCGGACACAGTCGCAGGACCTGTAGAATATTAATTATAAAACCGTAAAGTAAGTTTAAAGTATTTATTGTTCACTGTACAAAATATATGCGAATATACAATCTCACGGCCCGGGGGCAAGAGAGCGCACCAAAGAGATCACAGCGCTGAGCTCGCCACCAGCCACAGATAAAGACGTGGGGCGCATACGCATACCATAGACCAACTCTTCAGTCTATTTACTAAAATACAATAACACATTCCTATACCCATTTTTATGACTCAGAGGGCGATGAGTATTAGAACCTGGATCATCTTGACTTAATACATACCTACTTAGCTGGGTATATCCGTAATCAGTTGTTTGATAAGAGTATTGTTTTATAAGTGACGCTTAACCTGAATCCACGTGTATTCTAATACGTGCATTCACAGTCAAGTGTCTTATCTTGTGCGAATCGAGTAGTTTTGAGAATGAGTGTTTAGTTTAAAATTACTTGACTTGATATTTAGAATTTAAATGAGTAGGATATTTATGCACCTGTCAAATATATTTGCAACTGGCTTTTTGCTTGGAGTTTAAAAATAAATTTTAACTTTAAAACAAAAAAAATGCCTAGTTATCTTTTTAAATCCCTCTAAATATTTATTAATTACTAGTTGTCCCTTGACTGCAATCACACCTGATCTGCCGCCAAATGATCTGGCTAATGGACATAAACTTTGCAGGGCACATGTACCTACTTACTTAAAGAGTGTGTCCTGCGAAGTTTTGCTCTGTAGTAGATTACCACTTAACATCAGGTGGATCGTGAACTTATTCCGCCAACTATAATTATAAAACAGTTCCTGTATTTAGTAAGTAAATCAGGCCATGGCACTAAAATGGCCTTATCTCAGCAAACATTGCGTGTCCTTAGTGATATTACACAAGTCAGTTTTATGCAGACTTCATAACACTACACATGCTTGTATTTCTTACACGAACTTTTATGAGTTGGATGTGATTGGTTAGTGTGGATGTGGTAGGCGTTACTTTGCCGTAGTCAATCAAAGTTTTTTGGAATCGGTTAATTTTTCGCAAAAACCAACGAATCCAAGCGACATAAAAAACGAAAACAAACGAAAACTCGGTTGGATTCGTCGGTTTTTCGCGGAAAATCACTACTATTATAAAGCCGAAAGTTTGTGAATATGTTAATGTGTTTGTTTGTTACTCTTTCACGCAAAAGCTACTGAATGAATTTTGATAAAAATTTTCAATTATACAGCTACAACTATACATCATCATAACACATGGCTTCATTTTATCCTAAATTTTTTATAGAAACGAAATCTGTGCGAGTGAAAAAACCGCGGGCGACGTCTAATAGTTTATAATGTTTTATTCCAAGCGACAAAATTATTCAGATCCGATAGAAAACTTGCTTGGATTCGTCGGCTTTTCATGAAAAATAGCAAAATAAATATAAGAACTTAACTGCATTTATTATTTATACTATTCAGTTTTTAGGCTGCAACGTAGGTGTGTACATCGGCACAGCAACAAATTAGCTCGCTTCCATCTTTGATTGCATCATCACTTACCATCAAGTGTAATAGCAGTCAAGGGCTAACTTGTAATTAATAAAAAAATATATATTTTCATTTACTTTTTTGGAATCGGTTAATAATGGTAATTTCGTACGATACCTTGGCTTCCCACCCCTCGCGCAAACTAATAACGTGTATCTGTCACAAATGTCACCCGCTTATTTGTTTTATTATATCTGCACTGTCACATAATGTCACCCCTATTTACTTATTACAATGCGGTTGGGTCGCGCACCCACTGATAAATCAGAGCTATATTGAAGTATAGCAGACGTTAGTGGGGACTTTGCAAGCCAAGAATTCGGTTTCATTTAATAGGTAAGTAACTTTTATTCTACTTCCAATTTTAGTAAAACCATGCCATCATGAAGAAACAGATCTCATTATGCTAAGAAATATTCTTCGCTATGTTCTTCGGTCATTTCCTGTTTCCGTGAGAATATCTGGATACAAATTACCTTATGTCACTCATCATGAATTTGGCTATCATATACAAAAGGTTTTTTTTAACTGGTAGTTTCAGTAATTACCCGGAACAAACAGACAGACAAAAATTGTAAAAATGTTATTTTGGTGAATGTACCGTATATCCTCATGTATGCATGTAGTAAATAAGTAAAACATTAAATTAAAAATTTAAAAAACTCCCGACCTAAATTAGAAACATGAAAAGAACCAGTCAAGACAAGTTCAACGAGCCCAAACTCGATGGGTTTACTAAAAAGGTTGACCAAGGTTACATCTCCTACCTTCGAGCCTTATCATCAGACCAGCTCAGTGGTTCCAGAAGACATTAGTATTTCAAATGTCAGATCACACACATACTTTCAAGCAAACTGAGCGTGTAACATTTCTATCACACCTAACAAACGACCTGATGTCCTTGAAGACCAGAACCGATTTCCACCAGACATAGCTAAGAACGCTCTCGACTGATATACCTTTCAAACAAAAAAAACCGCATTAAAATCAGATCATCCGTTTGGGAGTTACGATGCCACAGACAGACACGTACACATTTACACAGACATGTCAAACTAACACCCCGTCGTTTTTGCGTCGGAGGTTAAAAACGGTTATTACAATATTAAAAACAGACTCTCCAATTATACAATTTTATTTATTTGTATATGTATATATTACCTTAGTCAGCCAATCAACATTGAAACAGCTTGGTAGTATGCGAAAGTAACTCTGTATGTATGTCTCGTTTTCACGCTAAAACTACTGAACCGATATAAATGAAACTTGGTAAACAGATAGTCTAGAGCCTGAAAAACGAAATAAAGTACTTTTAATTGCGAAAAAACAGGGCTGTAAGGGGTTAAAAGGGGGGATGAAATGTTGTATGATAGTATCGTAATTTTTAAAGCGAAAAACCGAAAACGTATTTATTAGGCAATTTATTAGATATGAAGAAATATGACATTCAAACTCTAAATAACTAATTTTACGCGGACAAAGTCGCGGGCAAAAGCTAGTTATGATATATCTCAACAATAGTTCCATCGCTCCATTAAATATTTATAGCAGTGTACATTTAGCGGAGGCTCAGGTCGATATCACTGGAGATATGACATAAGGGGATAGTAGGTAATAAGGGGATGCTTATTGTTATTACAATATTGGGGCATTAGAACTGACAAGGTGCGATTAACCCACACTGACACGCTGAATCACATTAATATTAGATTAGACTTATTGTTTACTCGCCCGTCAACCCGCATTGAAGCAGCGTGGTGGGTCAACGTATTATGCACGCCACGCCGTTAACATTGGCTGATGATGATCTTTTTTTTTGTATTCATTATATGTTAGCCCGTGACAGCAATCACACCTGATGGTAAATGATAATGCAATCTATGATGAAGCAGGCTGACTTGTTAGGAGTAGGATAACATCCACATAACTTCGGTTTCTACACATCATACTGGAACGCTAAATGGCTTAGCGGTACGTCCTTGTTGGTAGGGTGCTAACTAGCCACGGCTGAAGCCTTCCAACAGCCAGACCTGGACCAATTTTTAAAAAGTCAATCGGCTCTGCCGGGAATCGAACCCGGGACCTCGGTCTTATAATCCACCGCACATACCCTGCGCCACGGAGGCCGTCAAATTATGAACATGATGATGATAATACGGGCTCACGCCTGAGGTAAATGCCATTTGAATTCATACTTTAATAATATTCAAGTTAATAAATAAATTACGGTCGAATTTTAACTATTCGGCGGACACTAGTGTTAATAAAAGCACTTAATTTAAGTACTTACTGCTAACTGAAACATCGATTGAATAGCTTGCTTGGTTAGGCTTTATATTGTTAACAAACAGCCAGAAGGGAATACAACTTAAAACACCAAAAGACAAACTTAATAACAATTTATTTATAAAGACATCAAATATGATCAAAATGAAACATTATTACAGTAATTACTTAATTAAACATTACAAGCACAGATTCTAACGATAGTCAAACAGAATGACTTCACAAGACTTGGAGACTAACGTGAATGATAACAATTATCCATAGTGGCATATTTTATAGCCTAACGCCCGACGAGTACCGCCCCTAGTCTATTATCTATAGTTTACCCGCGGTACCACAATACAGCAAATGAGGCCACTATATTGTCTATAGTTTACAATGCTGCCAACACGGCCCTCCTGATATTGGGTCGCCCTCGACCCAGGCATCTCCGGAGACCTGACTGGGACCAGCGACACCAGTCACTGACGACTGCACCTGGAGCCGCACCATTAGCCTCTGCTATAGAGGCCTGTAGAGCTCGTAGTGTCTGACACCTGCATTGAGGAAGTACAATTCATCATCGTCACCGTCATCTGTGAAGAACAATATATTAGAAGGCAAATTCAACATTCTAAATTTTATCTTCCAACTCTTGCGTCCTGTCATCACAGCAGTTCCTTCAATTAACTCTTACATCAGACAACTGAATCATTTTAAATGCATTCTTACAGGTTTTATCTGCGAGGGGTCTCTAAATAATAAAAACAATTTGATACAGTCCAATAGTTGTCCGTAGAGATAAAAGACTAAAAGAGCACGATAGAGGTCCATAAAGTCTAATAGAGACCAACAGAATCTAGTATCGCCCTATAACGAATAGAGCGTACTTGATATTTTAATAAGGATAACAAAAATAGTAAAAGTAATCAATAGTTTTGAAAATAAGTGGTTAACCAAGCCACCACATGCATGAAGACAATCGTTCAAGGAGCGTGGTGCACGCGGCTAGAGGTGCGCCAACACCGCGGATGCAAACAGCTGTCAGCAACGCAGTGTTGCCAACACGGCCATGCTGCACGGTGCCTGCCCCGGGCACCCCACGAGTCGAGATAAAGTCACTGTTTAGAAACAACAGATTACAGCACACATATACACATAGATATATACAGATTAGACGCTCCTGAGTCATGTTTTGTAAATTTTGTGTAGTTTTTAGAGGAATATTCCACAATCGACTTTATTTATTTACTTAATATTTACTTTACTTGATATATTTTATACTCTAAACTTTAGACTTAAAACTTTAACCATCAGAGACTCTTAAAACACCAGATTATTTATTGCTACAAAGTTGTCAACGGAATATTGTCCTTTCGTTTTTACTCTCTTACGACAATCTCTTACATGATCTCAAACTCGACTCTTACAACATGACCATCAAACACCTAAAGGGAACATAGCCACACTTAGGATTCCAGATTCGCCATTATTGTAGACCATTTTCACTTAAATTCTTTACGACAAAGAAGCTCTTACAACATGACCACCCTTCCCTAAAGGGTCATAGCCACACTTAGGATTCCAGATTCGCCATAGTTGTAAACCACTCTCACTTAAAGAGCATGTATCTCACTTAAGCTGTCCAAGTTGGTGAAGACATCTTGTACTTAAAGAGCATGTATCTCACTTAATCATACTAAGATGCCTTCAAGCTTAAATGTCGTTTTGTGTTTCTGTAAATTACTCGTATATTCTTAGACCAATATTCCGTTTCAACTAACATTCTATTATTTTATTACAGCTCGCTACATCTACATAATTATGGATTACTACTAGGTTTATACCAGAAAATACAAAGATAATTACTTTTCACTTATTTACTTCCGATTCCGAAAAATAAAGATAGAAACTTTTTTTTTTTTTTTTACACTGGTGGGTACTTTCAAAATTAATAACTTAGATCGTTATAGCTCGGTCAGCCCTGACCTCAACTTAACGTTTTATTTTACTTTGCAACTTATAATATTAGATACTTTTACTAATAACTTTTTACTTTTCGTTTAATAATAAAACTATTTTTCTTACTCCTTATCCTGGTCAACTTTACCGAATTTCTTTTCTCACAATATTCTCACACAGCCAGCCAACTGATGTCCACAGCTCATCATTTTGTCATCAGCTCATCATCATTTCGTCACGTAGTATCATCAACAGCATGCGACAAAGCCACCATTCTGTAACCTTTAAAAATCTATGTTAGAAAACATCACACAAACGCCACATTATAGAGCAATAGGTACTTCTTAACCGATACATTTTAATTTTAGATTGCTTAATTAGACATTGAACACTAATTTATTCTAAAAATGGTACTACTCATAAGCGAGACAAAAGTCTTTCATTTGATAAGTACACAAACTTTTTTTTTTTTTTCAAACAAACCAGCATAGCAACAAAGGTATTCGTAATTGTGTCGAAACAAATTCTCGTAATTTCGTTATGACCGTTTATTGTTAACTCGTTCTTTGTTCTTCAACTACCCTCATTCGTAAATAGTTTCACGTAATAATCTTTTCTTATTGCAATAACTCAAACAGGTTACTCTTAATAGCAAATCGGCTAGTAATAAAACAAAATATGCAACTTCACACAATAATACCGTCAAACACAATGTCTTTCTTTTTCTTACCAACCATCGTAGCCACTGTCTTACTCACAACTTTCTCCGATTATCTTCCGTTACTCACAACTCCTCGTTACTTTCCGCCACATGAGTACTCAGCTACAGTAAACCACGATGTTTTGCGGCAACGTGTTGATTAGTTTGGTACTAATCAGTACCAGTAAGATTACAGTAAGATACCGCCACCGCTGCTGAAAACCAAACTTAGGCCCGCAGAGGCTCGCCCATAAGAACCCAGACGTACGCAAAATTACACTTCAATCCCGAATCACTACTTTTATAAGATTTCATTTTGATAATCATTTAAATTTCTGTTTAACTTTAAACAAATTTATAAAAAAAATTTTATTTTTTTATTTCTGTTACCTTTTTGTGGGCATTAAGATCCATACCACTTCTGATGTTAACAAACAGCCAGAAGGGAATACAACTTAAAACACCAAAAGACAAACTTAATAACAATTTATTTATAAAGACATCAAATATGATCAAAATGAAACATTATTACAGTAATTACTTAATTAAACATTACAAGCACAGATTCTAACGATAGTCAAACAGAATGACTTCACAAGACTTGGAGACTAACGTGAATGATAACAATTATCCATAGTGGCATATTTTATAGCCTAACGCCCGACGAGTACCGCCCCTAGTCTATTATCTATAGTTTACCCGCGGTACCACAATACAGCAAATGAGGCCACTATATTGTCTATAGTTTACAATGCTGCCAACAATATTATGATGTTTTTTGAACTGAAAAAAAGAAAATGTAACCATTTATTTCAAAAAAGTAACGGACGATTGAAATAAAACTGATCTTAGAACTTACAGTTACATCAGATGAAAACGCAATAAATATTTCAGTACGTCTTTTCCTTCGACCAAAAATAATGTGTCTTTTCCAAAAAGGGCAGGATTTCTAACAAAATTGAGTCATCTGACCAGGAAACCGCTAGGGTATGAATTATTCTATAGCGGTCTATATAAGTTATTATAGCACAAGGACGAGAGGTCACTATGGTTATGTTATGCAAAATAGGCATTGCAAAGGACCCGCAACGACTGTAATGAACACACAGAGTCCATGAACACATTAAATGTGGATGTAACGGACTGGGTGGAATCTCTTGGGTGTCGTATATGTTTAACGAGAAGATTAAGACCGCCAAGCGATTTAGCGTTCCGGTACGATGTTGTGTAGATACCGAAAGGGGTGTGGATTTTCATTCTACTTCTAACGAGTTAGCCTGTTTCCATCTTAAATTACATCACTTAACATCAGGTGTGATAGCAGTCAAGGGCCAACTTGATAGTAGATAAAAAAAGATTATCAAGTCCTGAATATAAATTACTTTAGATGTTTGACGTTTTATAAGGAGCTATTTTTGTTATTTTGGCTGGTGGGGGGCTAAGACCGTGGGCAGTTAACACCCTGCGGACAAAGACGTACCGCCAAGCGATTTACCGGTACAATTTCGTATAGAAAACGAAAAGGGTTTGGATTGCATGCTATTTTTAACAAGTTAGCCCGTATCTATCTTACTTGTACATTGCATCATGCATCACTTACTATCTGATATGATTACCGTCAAGGGTTAACTTGAAGTAAATAAAAAACAATAAAACCTAGGTGACAAGATGTTCCTTCAATTTCATACATAAACGATAATGTCTGTTCATTTTAATTTGTACAGATACTCGCATAAAATTGACATATACAAAGCAAAATCCTCGTTAGGTATTTTAACTAAATAACTATTTATTTATTTATTTATTTATTTATTTAATCCTATTAACTAAACCCGGAGAGACATTACAGTTTCCCAATTCGTCTCTCCAGATTACAAAAGATAAAAAAAAAACAATACAAATTTACATAACACACAGATATAAAAAAAAAAAGAAAGAAACACAATAAAAATAAAAATTAATGAAAAAAAAGAAAAATATATCAAATTAAAATATCTCTATAACAAACAAATATCTAATTGTTTTGTTCTAGTAAACACTTAAGCCTTTTTACAAGTACCGGCGGTGAACAGTGGAAGAGGTCTAATTCTCCGTCATAGCCTGTGAAATCATTGAGCAGGCGCAGCGCATGAGCTAGCGGCGCATGCTGACTTGCTTTTGTTTTAGCATGCGTTATGACAAACAAATGGCGGCGCCGTGCCGTTACATAGTTGTCTGGCACATGTAAACCTACTGAATCCAGCAAAGTAGAGTTACATTTTTTGCCCTGAATTAAATGTAAAACATACTGTAGCAATGCTACATTACGTCTCAACTCTAATTTCTCATATCCAGTCATGCCAAGCAGAAAGAGGCTTGGATATATAGTAGGGTACCCTACTGAGTACCCATACTGCTTTCTGTACAACCAACGAATAAACTTTTTTTGTATTTTTTCAATCATGTTTACATACTTTATTTCGAATGGATCCCATATTACAGCGTTACACTCCAGTTTAGTTCGCACATATGCATTATACAAGAGCTTTATGACCTCAATAGATTTAAAGTGCCGTGATTGTCGCAGGACAAATCCCAGGGTTCTATAGGCTTTTGTACAAACATCTTTAATGTGATTACGAAAAGTCAGGTCTCCCGACATATTTGTCCCTAAGTCCCTAATCGCAGTTACCCTTGACATAGGTATGTCACCAAGTTTGTAAGTAACTTTAATTGGTGCCACTTTCTGACTAAATGTAATCACTGCGCATTTATTAACATTGAAAAACAGTTTGTTATGATTACACCATTGCAACACATTATCAACGTCACCCTGAAGAAATTGGGCATCGGAAGCACATTGTACCTTTAAAAAGACTTTTAAATCGTCTGCGAAAAGCAAACACCTGGAATGGGTAATCACATTTGGTAGATTATTGATCATTATTAAAAACTCTAAAGGTCCTAGGTTGCTTCCTTGACTCACACCAGAATGAGTGAAATATGGTTCCGAGCAATGACCCTCATACTGCACATACTGTCTACGGTTTCTTAGATAACTGGAGAAGAACTTAAGTAGTAGCGGTGTAAATCCGACAGAAGCAAACTTACTCAGAAGTACGTCATTATCAACTGCATCAAACGCTTTTTGAAAATCAAAGTAAGCTGCATCTACCTGCGAACTACCATCAACAGCCCCAGTTACGTAAGTCCAATATGACAGCAAGTTAGTACAAGTTGAGCGACCCGTTCTAAAACCATGCTGAACGTCCGTTAGTTGGTGCTCAAATTGCTTCCTAATTCGACTCTCCAATATCGACTCAAACAACTTGCCGAAAGCTGATAATACTGCTATAGGTCTGAAGTCAGATATTTCAGAACTTTGGCTCTTTTTGGGAACAGGCACTACTCTAGATGTTTTCCAAATTTCCGGATAAAAAGAGTTCCTGAAACAGACATTGAAAATGTGTTTCAATGGCAACAACAAGACCCTGCTACAATCTTTGACTAAGAAAGGTGGAATGCCATCTGGACCAGCAGAACATTTAGGTTTTAGTTTTTTAAGTGCTGTTTTTACATCACCATAGAGTATAGAGTCTATATGGATACGCGCACTATCTTTATCCCCTGACTTCACTGCTTCTTCCACGCAGAGGCGTGGAGGCGTCTGTGCATATACCGAGCTAAAAAACTCTGCAAACAAATCAGCACACTGTTCTAATGGTACTGTCTCTCCATCTTTCAATATTTTTTTCTTACGTGCCCCTGTACGTTTTGAGGTCATAAAGCTCCAAAAAAGCATTCGGCTCCCGCTTGATGTTGCGTTCCATGTTACACCGAAATGAGTTCAAATCTTCCTCAATATTTGCCTTAACTATAGTCCGATAACTAGAAAATAAGCATCTGTAATAAGGATCATTAGTTGATTTTAACAACTTATGATATTTCGCTTTTAACTGTATATTATTTTTTGTATTACTAGAATACCAATCGGGATATACATATCTGGATTGCCAACATAGATATTGTTTTAAAGGAACGCAGTCAACAAAGCACGACTCAAGAGTTGAATAAAATATTTCAACTGCATTTTGAGGCTCTACAATGGTATACAAAATCGACCAATCTATATTAGACAATCGCTCATAAAGTAATTCAAAATTAGCTTTTTTGAAATTCCACTCCGGCTTCGAGTTGGGTTTAAAATAGTTATTTTGTATGTAATGAGTAGCACAGTCGAAACATATTTCAAGCGGAGGATGATACACATCAGGCGGTAGAAGAGCCTCTTCAGCCCTCTGCACTAGCACCTGACTCAATGATCCACTCACAAGTACCAAATCTAACAATTGGTCGCTGTCGTTAAAAATATCATTAACTTGTTTAAGTTCACAAAAAGTTAACACATATTCAAATTGAGATTTAGCGTTATAACTAGAAGAGTTAAAGTTAAAATCACCACAGATTATTATTTTTTGCTCACTGTAATCAGAGCAAACTTTTTCTATATCTTCATAGATCGTTGAGTAATTCTCATCCGTACATTTGGGGGGTATATATGTTACTACTAATATACATAATAAATTTTTCCCGCAGTATAGAGCACCACAAACTAGCTCACTATTTAACGTATAGTCTAACGGCACACTTAATGATTGAAGTGAATACTTTGATCGCGCTATAATAGCAACTCCGCCACCTCGCCGATTGTCTCTCCTGTCACACCTAAGAATGTTAAAACCGCCAGGTATCACTTCCGAATCTAACATACTTTCAGTGAGCCAAGTTTCACTGACAAGATGTACATCTACCGGGGAAGCAACAATAGCAGAACAAAATTCTTCTAGCTTCGTACGTAAGCCCCTTACATTTTGGT
The DNA here is from genome assembly GCA_034621355.1 of Mycalesis mineus. NCBI lineage: Eukaryota > Metazoa > Arthropoda > Insecta > Lepidoptera > Nymphalidae > Mycalesis > Mycalesis mineus. Next base: position 3,194,529 of record CM067889.1, on the reverse strand, counting down.
AATTAAATACTATTTTCCGAGATCTTCGACGGAGTCTTTGGAAAGGGCCGATTGAAATCGCTTCTTTCTCCGCTTTCACGCCTACGAAACCACTCATTAAATTCTATATTCGGTGGCCAATTTTGTGGTGTCATGAAAAACTCAAATAAGCTTTCCTGCACACTTACCACAAACGACGCATAGTTAGTATGCTTCAACTGCAGCTTTTTCACAGAATAAGGGGCCCCACTGGAACACTTTTTCGCCATATACGCTTGTACCTGCTCAACAGTTACATCATGCCTTAAAGACCATAAGTGTATTTGTCTTACTCTTTCCACCGTAGCCAACTCAGAGTCTACTTGCCCCGCGCCTTTAATAGGCGGCTTACGTTGTCTGCCTCTAACAACGCGCCATTCATGCGAGTCCACCACATTACAATCTTGCGTCTCAGTAATCGTTGCATCGGCAGGCACTGCCGCATTCGAGTTCATTTCGACGATCAGAGTATTCGGGATGGCGTCAACAGATGGCGCTACCGGTAATTCAGTTGGCTTAGATTGATCCGAAGTTTGGTCTTGCGTTGGCGCACTCGCGATCGCGAGCGCTCGTTGCCGCCTCGTCACAACTCGGGCAATCTTCGGCTGTTCTCGCTGCGCCATCGGTGTTCGTGAGTCAATTGTAGAATTTACACCTGATGTTGAAGTATGCTGTCTTTGTCCGCCCGTTTTATCAGCTGACAATTTTGCCTGACTACCCTGTTTTGCCGCCGAATTTGCCTCACTTTGACTGTCTATTTTGGCCTCCAGCGATCGAACAGCATCCAGTAGCAGATTTATTTTTAGCTCCAATGGCAGAACAATGTTTTGGAACACTTTTGAAACTTCCGCAGCAACCAATTTTTCCATATTTTCAACAGACATAATAAACAACTGGCTTGGTAGACGACTACGGAACAAACTTCAATGTTTTGATACACACTTTTAGTACTTTTCCTTTATTACTCAGCACTATACAACATTTTTCACTTAAGTTTAATTGTAAATAATGGTTTAAGATATGATTTAGCACTGTGTCACTACTATTTGCATTTTTATTTATAAAAACAATACAGAGCCGTTAAAAACTGTGTTAACAGCGCAGTGGTGGCGCCCTCCACGAAACTAAACTAAACGAAACTAGGCAGAAGACCTGATAGCAAGAAAGTACAAAAAATTAAAAAGTGCATCCGCTTTGTTGACTTCACTATACTAATACTTTCACGAGAATTTGTTAACAAAGTTCGCAATTTATTGATTACGCCAAACTTAAAAAAAATGCCATTTTTTGCTCACACAGTAACAATATTTTCTGCGTATTTTTTGATTGCGATTCAGTTTGCGTGTTCATTAGCGTGCAATGTTGCTTTTTATGTTCCCACTCGGTGCATTAATTAGATTTTTATTTTTTTAAATGAAAATGCTATTAATGCCCGCGTGCAATTTTAGGAAAATTCGCTTTATAATTGAATGGGAAAATTAAAAAAAAAGACTATACTTTGGTGTTATATAATTGTGTTTGAAAACGTTTTTTCATCAAAATGATTGAACTATAGCGTGTAAAATAAAAATCGAGTTTCGTGTCATTTCACGTCGTAAGATAAATAAATAAATTTAGTCAGAATAAGCTACAGAGATGTGTGAACTCGGCCTCGTAGGTTTGCTTCATTCAGGGCCTTTCTTCCTTCTCTTCTGGCTTCGCTCTTTACAGAAACTACTCTAGGGTAGGGCTGACAAGACTGAGTGAAGTTGGGGTACTTAGATTTTGAATTAATTAAAGTTCTTATCTAACCTGTATATTTGCATAATAATTTCGTGCTGGCTTTGTGTTTCTAGTTTTCGCCAAAGCCTTAATATTAGTTTTAACTAGAAAATATGCGTTCTAACCAAAAACGGGTAACATATTAACCGAAGAAATTAGTTAACTAAGAAGCTTGGACTTTTAAGCATTATTGAAAAAGATTTTGATTGACAGACAGACCGACGAATAACTAAGCGAATAATATAAAATATTAAATAATCCAAAATTCGAGAGGCACCTTTATGACCTTTTAAGTTACATTTCACCCACGCCTGCTGCGTAAGGAAATGAGGGTTCTGTTTCCTCGATTTCACTTACGGAACTCTAAACAAGTTAAATATTTTAACTCAATTTGTCAGAAACACTGCCTTTACAATTAACAAAGTAAAGTCATTTCACTGTGCTATTATAAATGTTTTATCGGATATGAGTATCATTTGTTGGTTGCAGCGGAATTTTAAAATAATATTCTGATGTCTTCAAAACCCTTTTTATTCTTTCATAATCTTTTATCTACCGCTGCATCGGAAAAGCAGTCCGTGACGAGAAATGACGCGGCCAGAAAAACTCGACACATGCTCTTTTTAAATGAATTACAAAACCACTCAATTACAATAATTAATATTACACTCAAATATGCGTACTTTGTAACAACTAAAAGAACAGTGCCGTGTATGGCACTCGACTCGTATTCGACTATTCTAACATGTCAATTCTTATCTTTTATTTTATGGCCTGGAATCAAGTCCTTTCGAATCATTCGTCAGTCGATAGAAGATTATCTTACGTTACCATAGACGATATCGTATAGTATTGTCTATGGTAAAATATTCTAAAATTTAAAATGCTAACACATTATAGATATGATATTTCAAGAGGAAGGTTTATTTGTAATAAAGAGCTCCGTAGTTTAGGATTTCCACACAGTGGAGGTCGTGGGCGTCAGCTGGCTATGTATAAAAAATTATTAGCGCAGTGCATTGATATCCCTAGTTATTTATCTATATGTACGCTAATCTATTAGAATGTACGGTACTCTAATTTCACCGGTCTTATCTATCGATCAATACAGCAGTGTTTTCTATATATTTAGACATGCCGCGGAGGACTTTGATAATGACATGCCGCGGAGGACTTTGATAATGAATGTAAGGATGAATTATTATGTTTTTAAAGAAAAATAGCCTCGACCAAACTGCAGAACTATACTAAAGCCAAACTCGATTGAGAATGCTTGTCAACAAACAAATTTAAAATGAATGTAGAAAATGCAACACATTTTAGGCCTAATAAATTTAAAATTATGTTTAGTCATTTTAAAAAATCTTATTTATAAGATATTGAATATATTAATTAGTTTTAAGCATACTTATCTAATTTATTGTCATGAATTCGTCATTAACTAGTTAATTAAAAAAAAATAGGTGTAAAATGACTAGTGATTTCTACCTTTATTTTTAATTTGTTTGTTGACAAACATTCTCAATCGAGTTTGGCTTTAGCATAGTTTTTGCGAAACTTGCTAACATACAAACATGCACGCACTCACAGATCGCATATACGTGTCGAAAACATAACATCCTTATTTAAAATCTGTTAAATATGAAGCCGTAACTTGTAACTAATAAAGTAAAAACAAACCTTACCATATACCGTCAAGAACCAACTTACCGACATTATAACGTCACAGATTAGTAAGGGATAATACCATCAAATATGGCGTTAACTATGACATTCAAACATTTAGCGTCACAACAAATCGACTTTAAAAAAAACCAAAACGAGGGTAATCTTATTTCGAGCAAATTCGAAGCTCCCCGGAGAGCATAGGCCAACCATTAAGACCAACGAAGCTGGCATTTATAATTAACCAGTAGACCAACGAGGCAGGCATTTATAATATTTATAAGTATAGATTTCATCACAAGGCGTAACAGTCTATCAAAGGACTACTTTCTCGTTCAATCCCATACTTTCTAAATAGTGTTATACATTATTAGTCTGGTGGTTTTACGATGTTTTTTAATAGTATTAAAAAAACATAGTATTAAAAAACAATAACTTATACAGCTTTATAATTATGGTGAAATTTGGCGAAAAGAAAGCAGAAAAGGAGAGCTTACGAGTCACAAAAGTTTTCTTTAAGCCTACACCCGTGCTTGTCTCTGGCTCTGTTCGGAGGTTTTCTCTGTCGCTATGGATAAATCCGTAATGTGAATTACGCTATAATCGTCTCTCTCTATCTTACAAGTAATTTTCGAAGTTAGAATAGAATAAATGTAACTAACAAAAAAAAACATGAAGGTATTCGTAAAAAGTGTCCTACGAAAACGCACACGGGACGCGTCCCAACTCCCATCAAAACAATTCGTGTTGCCATAGAAAGTACACGCTCCGTAACAACGTGCGCGTGTTTTTTGATATTAGTAGATTCAGTTTGATAACGTGTGTAATCGAGCTATAGCTGTTATCAGAGATAAGGACAATATGGCGAACTCGAGCTACTCGTACAAAATGTACTCCGGCCTGTATTCTAGAACAATAATAAGGTAGGTAGATACTTAACTATGTATCGAATATAGTATAACAGTAACATTAGCCATACATTAGGTGGGACAGTCTTGCATTTTGTTTTATTTAACGACAAGTTAGTTCTTAGCCCATTAGTGTAGTTGTCAATAAGGCTTCGGATCAGGTCGTGGGTTCAAGTCCTATGCATTAAATATCTACGGAATTTATTTTGCAAAATAATTTGCATTAAAAATGTTCAGCCCGGAAATGGAAATATGGCGATATTTTTTGTCTTGGAGAAGGTAAGACGTAAGTCAAGGCCATTAACATAATTCTTAGTGATTATTAAAGTATCAAAACAAAACCAACTAGGTTAATTATTAATTCATATAAATTATTAAAGAATGCAGCATTTTTATACGCCTAAACCCGCCAACCCATATTGGAGCGGCGTGGTAGTTCTAAGTTCTATAATCGTCTAATGATGAAGGTCTGATCCTGGATCTTGGATTATTAACAGCTTATTAATAGCATACTCTTGGATCAGAGTAGAACAGCTTTACAGCAGAGCAGGGTTTACTTGGAAAGTTACAAGTTTTACGTATACCTCTGGTGGGTTTTACGCGCGCCTTAATTATAAATTAAATAAATTAATCGATAAATATTAATTAGTTTTTTGATTGTTTTTTGCTTAGTTAATTTGCTTTGTTAGTTTTAAAATCAAGAAATCTAGGAAAAACTACAATCACCGTGACACGAGATTTTTTTAAGCCCGGCGTAAGTGTGTCTAACTGTGGCTTCGTAACGCTCACACAGATGGACCGATTTTGATGCGGTTTATAAACTTGAAAGCCAGTTTCCTGGCGGTGGTTTTTGGGTATGTTTGAAAAAATTGTGTCGTATAAAAGTAATAAATAAAGCCGAATAATATTCGTAGTGGTCACCATTTTGGCTCAATTTATTTTTAAATTTTCAACTTTTCATGTAAAAAAAATATTAAAAATTTATAAAAAATCTAATTCGCCTACTGCGGTGCTCGGGGCCCACGCAAACGCTTCAGAGTGAGGCACCTCCTTACACTCACCGTCTCAAGTGACTTTTTTTAAATGTTTTGTTTTAATTTTTTAATTTTTTGTTGTTACAGTGGGATGATGGCGATGAGCATAAACAACAACAACAGCACCAGTATCAACAATAACAACAATGACGAAAAGCTTGAAATGCCGGATCCCGATTATATAAAGGTAATTTAATATCTAATCTATCTAAACATAGTACGGCCCATAAGTTCAAGTGGCTACAAGTGGTCGCGGGTTCGAATCCTGCTTCGATTTAATTATAAAGGTTATTGGTGGTTGGCAAGTTATGGGAGTTAGACCCTCATTAGTCAGGTTTAGGTCACTGTGGTATGCGCAGTGGATTTATTCTCGGCTGGGCTGATTGAGATTTCCTATAGAAACCGAAAGGAGTTGGTTAACAAGTTCGGCGGGGTTCATAAGAAGGCTCAGATTCACTCAGCGGGCGATGGAAAGAGCAATGCTCGGAGTATCTCTGCGTGATCGAATCAGAAATGAGGAGATCCGCAGAAGAACCAAAGTAACCGACATAGCTCAGCGAGTCGCAGAACTGAAGTGACAATGGGCGGGGCCGTAGTTCGAACAGCTACGGACAAAGATATACCGAAAGCGGTTTCGCATCCAGGTGGACTGACGACATTTCCTATAGATCGTTGTGTTTGGAAGTCCCGAAAGGAGTATGTCCAAGAGTTTCAGTGGTACTGATGATGATGACTAACAAGTGTGCCCGCTTTCATCTTATACTGGATCATCACTTACCATCATGTGTGGTTGCAGTCAAGGCTAACTTGTAATAAATAAAAAAAACATCTGAATGCATTGAAGCAGTATGACGGATATAAACTACAAAATCCACGTTTCCTTTGAGATTAGAGATACTTAGTTAGTTACTGATAAATAAAATACTATTTTATCAACAAAACATTTTAATTTGCAACAACATAACTTTATGCTGTCTTTACCTCAAAAACTAAAACAGTCCAGGCCACCCTTCCTAAAGATGACGTATATGCAGCTTAAACCCACTACATTTCTCCAATGCAAATGCAAGCTGGATGTTTGGTTTTGTAACTATCAGTATCAGAGAGTATTCATAATGAACAGGACTGATAGCTTATTGCTCTCGCCGAGGCCCTTCGAGATTGTGTCGTTGATCTAACGGTTAGCCTACGTGGAATCGGACTACGTGGTCCGGGGTTCAAGTCCTGATTCGGTATATGAAAGGACATATGTAAAAAGACGAGTGGCACTCGGAGACTGCCGCGGTAAAGCTATTGCACAGAAGTTAAGCAACATCGGGCGCAGTCAGTACTTGGATGGGTGACCGCCTGGGAACACCGCGTAATGTTGGCTTTTTTAAATTTTTTAGTAAGTAGTAGTAAGTTGATAAAAAACTTATGTAATTATAATTATATATTTATAAATTTAAATAATAAAAAATAAATAAAAAAAAACAATCTAAAAAAATAAAAAAATAAAATTTAAAAAGCAAACATCACGCGGTGTTTTCAGGCGGTCACCCATCCAAGTACTGACCGCGCCCGATGTTGCTTAACTTCGATGATCGGACGAGAACCAGTGTATTCAACATGCAATGGACGTTGGCGAATAGAGATGCGAATTAGACAATCTAAAAAAACTAAAAAGGGTGAGGGGTGTTAGGTTTTTTCGTTACGAAATTTATAGATTCGGTCTCCACGCTCAAGGCCCGCGATAGAAGCTATGCAATAGCTTAAAAATGTATGGAAGTCTGCCCCAGAGATGCCCAGAGATGATATATATGCCATTAAATAGTACACATCTTCTATTTAAATAGTAATGAAGTTACTTGGAGCTAAGCAGTCGCCGATAAAAGTTATGAAGGTTAATAAAAGTTGACTTTTCATACTACGACGACGGTCACGTGATTTAGAACACAAAAAATCGATTGAAATTCTTATATTTTTGATATATTTTCAAGTGATTGCTATGAAACATGGGTAGTTGTTTAAAATTCATTGTGTATTTAAATAAAATAGTTAAATATGTGCATACGCTTGGACAGCCTGGGGCTAATTTTTGGAATGTCTTTTGAGTACAAATTAGGATGTTAGCGATGTTACAAATAGAGGCAATTAAACTTAATAAAAATGGCTTAAAACATAAAAGTACTATGATATCATCATCATCAGTCTATGCCTACAGAGTTAGGCCTTCCTGCTTGTGGATGCGGGGATATGGTGCCTATACCCACCACGCTGCTCCAATACGGGCTTGTAATTTAAATTCATTACTATGATATGGGTATGCATTCTTCACTAGGTAACTACATATTGTAAAACATGGTCTCCCACCGCGTCTGACTGTGTTATTCTCTGTCTGTCTGTTTGTGAGCACAAACGACAATAAGCTCAAAGACTACCGAACTGATTTTCAGGCGGTTTTTTCTAATATATATATATATAAATTCACGTGGTCGATATCGCGGTCCGCCATGTTACTTTTATAAGCAGTCAGTGCGCACACCGGCGCTGGCGCTGTCTCGAGGATAAGTGATCTCGATCAAACACACTACTGACAGCTAGAATAACAGCGCAGACAACTTCACTCTAGACTTGTAACAAAGACAATCTATGATTTAGAACTGCACTCTCAATCATACCACAGAATATCCATCATAGGCACTTTACTCTAGAGATACCACAGACATACCAAACTGTTCATAACTTGTGTTCTCTGACACATTTGCATGGTGTTGCTATTGAAGTAAATGACGTCGTTCGTTCGTATTTTAAATTATCTCTCACATATATATATATATATATATATATATATACTAATAGATATAGATTTCGCCGTGGCTAGTTACCACCCTACCGACAAAGACGTACCGCCAAGCGATTTAGCGTTCCGGTACGATGCAATGTAGAAACCGAAAGGAGTGTGGATTTCATCCTGCTCCTAACAAGCTAGCCCGCTTCCATCTTAGATTGCATCATCACTTAACATCAGGTGTGATAGCAGTCAAGGGCCAACGTGTAGTTGATAAAAAAAAATAACTGTTGGAAATGTCGTGCTGCTTGAGTGCTTTTATTACAAACGCTGTCTAAGCTCTTTGAGATATAACAAAACAATGTACAGAAGGATGTTCCTCTTTATTAGAAGTACAAAGAAGTCAAAAAAAGGCAGTCAACGAGGAAAAACACTTTTAAGCTCTCTGTTGCATCAAGGGCTTACAAACTCCGTGAAAGATTTATAAATACCAACAGCGTTCCTCTCGCAGATCAGATAGATAGATACACGGAGCATAAAATTGGCATATTTAAGGTAAAATGTGAAAATCGCGTTCCTGTATACGATAAGCGTTATCGCGTGAAAGTGGGTCGAGTTATATTTGGCGCGCTAGCGATGTGATAACATCCCACTTGCCTGATGAGTGTCATCAGATGATCAGGTCATCAGGCGGTTGTCAGCACTCAAATTAAACCTGTGTCTGATTTAAACGGTGATATTGTTTGTTTGCTGTTTGAACATTTTGACAGCCTCCATTGATCTCTATTAGCTATTGCTTCTATTGCCTCTGTGGTATACGCGGTGGATTTATAATAGAGGGTTCTGGGTTCCAATCCCGGCCGGGCCGGGAATTGGTCTGTCTGGTGCGAGGCACCACAAACTAATAACTAAAAAGTCTCAAAAAAAATATTATTGTATAAACACAAAACCCGACTCACCCTACCGACAAAAACGTACCGCCATGCGATTTAGCGTTTCGATGCGATGTCGTGTAGAAACCGAAACATCTTTGTCGGTAAGGTGGTAACTGGACACAGTCGTAGAATTCAGAAAATCTCAATCGACGCTGCCGGGAATCGACCGAGAAACTTCGTCTTATCAGTCCACCGCGCACACCACTGCGCCACGTAGGTCATCACTTCAAACTGGACGATAGTATATGACGCTTGAAAGTGAAGTCAATGTTGGGGAAGAAAGAAAGAAATTTTCAATGTATTTAGCGTTATGATAATGGAATTGGACACCATGTACGTTATTTAGTTTACGATAGCAATATTATTATGAAACGAAGTATAAAAGTTGTGGTACAATTTAAAAGGAAAACTTTGCCAGTTGTATGCAAATGATGCAGGTACGTACCGCTTTCAGTTGCCAAGAACAGAGGCTTCTGTATAATTTTAGCATTTTTATTAAACTTATAGTCTAAGTCTGAATATATTCTGTGGTTCACCTATACTATAATCTATACTAAAGCCAAACTCAATTGAGAATGCTTGTCAACAAACAAATTTAAAATAAAGGTAGATAATGCAACACGTTTTATGCCTAATAAATTTAAAATTACGTTTTATTATTTTAAAAAATCTTATTTAAAAGATATTGAATATATTAATCGGTTTTAAGCTTACTAATGTAATTTATTGTCATAAATTTTTCATTAACTAGTTAATTAAAAAAAAACGGTGTAAAATGACTAGTAATTTCTACCTTCATTTTTAATTTGTTTGTTGTCAAGCATTCTCAATCGAGTTTGGCTTCAGTATAGTGCATATTTGCAATATATATACTGGCAAGAGTTTTTGTATGAGTAGCTAGGGGTTTTGTACATGTTTTTGACGACCTCCGTGGTGCAGTGATAGGCGCAGTGGATTTATAAGACGGAGCTCCTAGGTTCACGACTAAGATTTTCTAAATTGGCCCAGGTCTGACTAGTGGGAGGCTTCGGCCGTAGCTAGTTACCGCACTATCGACAAAAATGTACCGCCAAGCTATTTATCGTATCGATATTATGTCGTGTAGAAAACGCAGGGGTGTATTATCCTACTCCTAACAAGTTGGTCCGCTTCCATCATAAACAGCACCATCATTTACGATCAGGTGTGATTGTTATGAAGGGCTAACTTGTAATATATAAAAAAATATATTCTACTCTGAAATTACAAATGAAATGAAGTTACAAATTAAATATACTTATAGCAAAAATGCAGGAAGCCACGGCTGCGCGATCGAGCGAGGCATTTTTAATTACGTCAATATATCACTTAATTTGCGAATTCGAAAATTTACGGCCCGCGCGCAATTTGTCGTTTCAATTCGGTGGAAAACTTAATGTGCAGTGATTTCGGGTAAATTAACTGTCTTGTGTACTGTAAACCACATTTCTCTGCTGTTTTAATAATATTGTCATTGCTTGTATGTTTGTTTTTGCATAAAGTTTAAAGTATCCCTTTCACTACTCACAGTACAAGAATTTCTCGTTAGTCTAGTGGTTAGCGTTTTCGATCACGACGCCCAGAGTTTGAATTTTGGATTAGGTTGTGGAGTAATTCTGAGTTTTCACTTTGTTCTAAGAAATTTTTTAGTGTTTGAACACGGAGTCGGAAGTTTGATGGTTTGTCATCCTCGTGCCCCGAGAGCACGTTAAGCTGTCCGTCACGGTTAATATCACCGACACCCCATAATAATTAATCGCTAGTAAACTAAGCCCGCCAACCCGCATTAGTGCAGCGTGGTAGATTATCATTCATATCCCCTTTCGTACAAGGTGTGGCTTGCCCTGTAGTAGGCTGTTATTAGACTGATAATGACGATGATAAATGATTAACTATTTCACTCTTAAAACAAAACAGACCTGCGCATCTCAAAACAGACCTTTTATTGACTACAAGTTGGCCCTTGACTGCTATCACACCTGATGTTAAGTTATAATGCAATCTAAGATGGAAGCGGACTAACTTGTTAGGCGTAGGATGGAAATCCATACCCCTTACGGTTTCTCTACGACATCGTACCGGAACGCTAAATCGCTTGGCGGTACGTCTTTGTCGGTAGGGTGGTAACTAGCCACGACGAAAAGCCTTCCACCAGCCAGACCAAGACAAATTAAGAAAAATCTCAATCTTCCCCGCCGGGGATCGAACCCGGGACCTCCGTCTTATAAATCCACCGCGCATACCACTGCGCCACGGAGGCCGTAGTTCTAATAACGGGAACTTTATGACGATTTCCCAGATTTTTTTATAATCAAAGAGACAATATATTGTTTTATTGTAAGTTTATTACGCCCCACGTAAGGTCCATGTTACCTTTAACATCCAATAGAATTAATATTATCGCTGTAAATTCCACACATCCCGCATCAAAGCTGCGCAGTAGGAGCTTAAACCCCGAATCCCCTCTCGTATTAAGAAGATGACCTGGCCATTATTGCGTACAATTAAAATAGAATGACAATAATTACCAAATACTGACTCGTTATTTTCAACGTTCCAGATGTTTGTCGGACAAGTGCCTAGAAGTATGGACGAGAACGACCTGCGGCTGATGTTCGAGGAGTTTGGCCGAGTGCACCAGATCAACGTGCTACGGGACAAGCTCACCGGCGCGAGTAAAGGTTTGTACTTCTACTTCATGTACTACTTTCCTTCTGCCTTCTTGGATGTGGGTTATAAGAACCAGCAACCAGCAGAACATGCTTCAGAAGAAGAATAAGGTGTTCACTTGATCTATTGTTGAGAAGTTAAGGTACGTTAAGCACGTTATTTTAATGCTCCACTGCATAATTATTAAAAAATTATAGAAACATATAAACTTCTGTCAGCTCACCTAAATATTATTCTGTCGGAACGATGCCTAAAAGAAGGTTGATAGTTAAAACTCCAATTTAAGGATGCTGCAAAGGTATAAAAATTATAAATATATAATATAAATTAAAATTTTCTCTAAATATTGTAAATGTGGGATCTGCTCAAAGTAAAACACTACGAAACTGATTTTAAACTTTTATTTTAACTTGATACGTTCTTACGTCCTACGTCTTTTCCACCTTACTCCGCCATCTTGCCTCTTCGTCTCCTCTCTCCCTTTCACGCATACGTCCGTCCCTCTCACACTTACTTACGTTCCGTTCCCACAACTCGGCCATTCTACTTATTCCCTGTCCTCAGGAACACACATCTTTCATACCATCATCCATACTTACAATGAAATACTTACATAGACATCTTAAGTGTAAAATCATAGAAACTAACAATCATTTCTTTACTACAATAGTCATCTTAAGCATAAAATTATATAAACTAAAAATCATTTCTTTACTACAATAGAAATCTTAAGCATAAAATTATATAAACTAAAAATCATTTCTTTACTACAATAGTCATCTTAAGCATACAATTATATAAACTAACGATTGCTTTCTTACAAGATATTACAAATTAAATACAACATAACATATCATACAAGATAACAGATCCCCTTAAGATTAAATTACAGACATTATTTCTAAAACATTCCATCCCTCTATCGTTCATACAATACAGTCATCTTACATACTCACCTCATTATGGCTCAGGCCATTTTTTCATTTGGTCAGCTGAGCTTGAAGTACAGTTCGGGCCTTCTGTAGAACTGTCTACCTTTTCCATCTCATAGCGATCATTTAAATTTACTTTAGTTATACGATATGGACCTAGGTATTTCGCCTTGAGTTTAAGCCCTTTACCGAACTGTGTTCTTTTTATTGCTACTAAATCACCCATCTTATACTGCTGACTCTGCTTCCTGCGTCTATTAAAGTATTTTCTATTTTCTTCTTGTATAGCTAAAATTTGCTGTTTTGCTTTCTCACGTAACTCTTCTCTGTTGCTATCGTACTGTTTAGCCGCTTCTTCCTGTAATAATTCTAAAATTTCGAGGTCCTCTTTACATCTCATCTTGATGCCTATAAGTAGATTACACGGGGTGGTATTAATGCTTCTTTGAAAGGTGCTATTTAATGCTCTCTGAACTCTACTTACATGCTTGTACCAAACACCTGAGTTTTCAATACAAAGCTTGGTCAGCATGGGAATTATTATACGGTGTATACGCTCCACCTGCCCATTTCCTCTTGGCACACCAGTAGTGATGGTTATATGCTGGATATCTTCCTCTTTACAGTATTCTTGAAATTCATGGCTGGTGAAAGCAGTCCCTCTGTCAGTTATCAGTCGCCTGGGATTACCGAAGGTTTGCTGATGTATCTTAAGCTTGTTCAGTGTTTCTGCACTCGATGTACTCTTTGTAGGAAATAACCAGACAAACTTGGTGAAGGCATCAATTACTGTGAGAATATAATTATACTGCTTTCGAGTTTCAGTCAAAGGTCCAACATGGTCGATATGCAAAGTATCTAATGGTGAACTTTCTTTATTTAAAGGGTTTAGAAACCCTTCCTGTTTACCCTCTTTCCTCGTAGCTAATAAACATGGTATACACGATCTTATAAACTCTTCTATCTTTCTTTCAACATCTTTTATATAGTAATCTTGACAAATCAATTCTTTCATTTTCCTCCTTGAAAAATGCCCATTACTGTGTACTCTTGATAATATTTCCTTTTCTAATTGTTTAGGTATGACTAATAATTTTCCATCTCCCTTGTACAGTATATCTCCATCTGTTGAGTAATCTTTGAATGACTTTTCCTTGAGTATATCCTTTATTGCTTTTATGCCATCGTCATGGTCTTGTGCTATTTTAATCTGGTCACGTAAGGATGTTATTGTAGTCACCCATGGATATCTGCTGAGTGCATCAGCATGACGCATCTTCTCTCCAGCTCGGTGTTCTATTTCGAAGTCATATTCATTCAGCATTAGTACCCATCTTGCTACTTTTGCAGAGAGATCTTTTTTCCTCAGGGTCTGCTGAAAAGCTTTACAATCGGTTACTATCTTAAAATGTTTTCCATACAAATAGTGGCGAAACTTTTTAACGCCTTCCACAACAGCCATAGCTTCAAGCTCATAGCTCGACAGCTTGCTTTGTGCTTCATTCGTCTTACGGCTCATATAATGCACTGGGTGTAAGCCAGTGTTGGGGTGAAATTGCATGAGAACGGCTGATATTGCAGCGCTTGATGCATCTGTATGCAATTCAGTTTTAAGGTTAGAATCAAATATCTTCAAGACTGGACCAGAACACAACTTTTCTTTTAACAAATAAAAAGCCTTTCTGTGTTTGTCATCAAACACACACTCTACATCTTTCTTTAACAAATCATTAAGTGGCTTAGCAATAGCGGCATATTGTTTTATGTATTTCCTAAAGTAGGAAGTTAGACCTAAAAAACTTTTAAGTTGCTTACTCGTTTTAGGTTCAGGAAATTTCATAACTGCCTCTGTTTTCTCTGTAGTCGGTCGTACCTCACCATTCTTGATTGTATGGCCCAAGTACTCAATCTCGGTCTGTATTAACTTTGCTTTCTTCCAATTAATTCTTAGCCCATACCGTGAAGCAACTTCCAAAACTTGCTTTAGACGTTGTAATGCTTGTTCTTCATTTACTGCGGGAATTATAATATCATCTATAAAAATCATCATTATCTTCTGCGCTAGCAGCTCACGGAAGATTACATTAACGAACCTCATAAAATATTTAGGACTGATCGAAAGTCCAAATGGAGCTCGCAAAAACTCATACTGTCCCTGGTGACACACAAAAGAAGTGTAAGGAATCGACTCCTCACTAATCTTTAAATGGAAGAAACCATTTTTTAAATCAAGCACACTGAAAACATTAGCTTGGGATAAGTTATCGATAAGGTCATCAATGATTGGTAGTGGATATTCATCCTTAACTATCTTTGAATTAAGCTGCCTGTAATCCACACACACTCGGATGCTGCCATCCTTTTTCTTCACTAACACAAGAGGGCTAGAGTATTCAGAGAAACTTACCCTTATGATTCCGTCTTTCAACCACTCGTCTATTTGTTTTTCAACAATACCTTGTTCCATGTAAGA
The DNA here is from genome assembly GCA_034621355.1 of Mycalesis mineus. Classification (NCBI taxonomy): domain Eukaryota; kingdom Metazoa; phylum Arthropoda; class Insecta; order Lepidoptera; family Nymphalidae; genus Mycalesis; species Mycalesis mineus. The sequence goes on along the minus strand of CM067889.1, from coordinate 3,179,345 downwards.
TAACCTCCTTGGCCGTTGAGCGACAGGCACATCATCCTTTAATATAATTTTCAGCTCTAAAGGTGCCTCCTCAACCTGGACTGGATGGTAGTTGTCTATAGACTGATGCACTTCCTGTCGTAATAAAGGATTCTTAATATGTTCTGTAAGACAATCTAATTCATCTGAAATGCAATTAATATTATTCACCCATTCATTTCCATCCCTAGATATAGAAACGCATCCATCTCTCATTAACATTGTTACTCCTTTCAGAAACTCATGACCTATAATCAAATCATACGGCATACAATTTCTAGGTATAATATAGAACGAAATATTATCGTAGCACTGTCCATCTATTTTAATTGAAGTCTTAATTTTGCCTAATGACTGTACTCGTGAACAACCAAGACCAGTTAACATAAGTCCGCCGACATTAAACTCAACTTTAAATAATTTAGCGCACAACTCTGCCGAAATAAGATTTACGTCACTGCCCGAATCTATTAGCGCACTTGAACTGTGATTTCCCGACACAATCACCACTTTTACAGGTTTTCCATCGCTTTTCCTATCTTTATTTATTTGCAAAACTTCAAAGTCGTTGACCTGAGACTTCTCGACGTCACTGTCACTGTCACTGTCATGGCCGCTCGCGCATCCCGTCGAGTCGACCGTGCCAAACATGGCCGATCGCTGTTTTACCGGCTCCGTCGATTGGCCCGCCGTGCGTAGTTGCAGCGCGCTTTGTGCCGGCTGCTTTACCGACTTCCCGTTGACGCCGCTGAATCTCACGGTGCTTGGAGCGCCACTGGTTGCACTGAACTTGGGACATTGATACGAAAAATGGCCAAATGTATTGCAGCGAAAACATTTAACGCCATTTTCACAATTCTTTGCCATATGACTTTCCCCGCAGTTATAGCAGCGTCGCGTCGTTGATGAGGATGCTTCTATTTTTTTTCTAGGCACTGTCATGACCTTGACTTCTTTCTTTATGTTCTCGTGCATTTTTTCGTATATTAGAAGTTTTTCTTTAAGCGCAGTATATGTTGTTACGCCATATAACACGACCTTGTTTGTTGGACAGTCTTCTATGCCGTCTATGATATATTGAATGGCTACATAATCGGGAAATTTAGCTCTTTTTCCTAACTCCTTCATAGCTAGCATGTACTGATAGTAACTTTCATTCTTCTGTTTTTTTCTAGATGCCATTAATTCGTGCATTTCTTTGCTGTTGATAGCTTCCGGAAATTCTCTTTGCACGGCAATTTTTAATTCGTCATATGTTTTGAACACTTTTTCCGACTTTAGCCATAGCCCGGCCGTACCACATAACGTCCTTCTTGCTATTATTAATTTTTGATGCGGTGTCCATTTAAAAATTTCGGCGTTATCTTCTATATCCTGTGCCCACTTTGTAGATGTGTACGACTTGTCCTCGCCGTTGAACTGAGCTATGCTTCCCTCGAAACCATAAAACATGGCGGTGGGCGCCGCGGCTTGTGTGGCGTCCCCCATCTTTTCCGCTTCCATCTTTGCAATCAAATTTGATAAATTTCGTCTTTCGTCTTAAACGTCTTTCGTCGTCCGTCTTTCCTTCGTACGTCGTGTTCTTTCGTGGTTATTCGGTGTATGTCCGGAACACGTGCGCCTCGCGTCTTGTGTCGCCCGCGCCGGTTGCGTCGTATGTTAATATATTTCGTGATTCACTTTATTTCGTCACGCGCACACTTTGAGCGATCCCGGACGAGTCCCCAAAATGATTTGTGGGATCTGCTCAAAGTAAAACACTACGAAACTGATTTTAAACTTTTATTTTAACTTGATACGTTCTTACGTCCTACGTCTTTTCCACCTTACTCCGCCATCTTGCCTCTTCGTCTCCTCTCTCCCTTTCACGCATACGTCCGTCCCTCTCACACTTACTTACGTTCCGTTCCCACATAAATTTAGATGAAATTAAATCTTACAGAGGGAGGCATTCCTATATTTCGTATTTCTATAATCTTATAGCCCATAAAAGAACAAAAAGATTTCTTAGACAAACACACACTTAAATTTTTATACTTTGTATATAATAGAGCTTGGACGTCAGTTTTAACACAAAGCGCAAAATTAGTTAGCGCACTGTCCTATACTAACACAAACAGGCCTAGTTATATGTACAGTTTAGACGCGGCCTTTGAAGTGGAAATTGCAAAATGTTTGTACAATTCTTAATTAAACGGTGATACATATTTAATTAAACGTGACTGGGAAATGCTGTTTGATAAACCCGGAACGGGCGACACTAAAATTCACTTTTAGTGTCGCCCGAATTTACGCGATTGATAAATCTAACGGGGTGGTCCTGCGTAAGCGAAAACGCGACGCCTTGCGACACAATGCGACACAATGCTACACTACACCACATTGCGTTGCGTTTCACCGCATACTGACCACCACGTCCTGTTAGTCTCTTACGGGGCGTCGTGCATAAGCGACAAATGCGGCGCAATGCCTCACGATGCTACTCGGCACAAAATAGGTGCCCATTACGGCGGGTCCCGACGTAGACTGCTACAACTACATAGACCGCAAGTATGTTTTGATCGCGTTCGTCGCGTTGACAGCATTGAGTCGCGTCGTGATGTCACTTACGGAGTGTCCTACGTAAGCAACAAACGCGGCACGATGCTACGCGATGCGACACAGGTGCCCATTACGTCTGACGCTTGTTTAGTACGCAGATTGCTACATCGGACGCAAGTAGGGAACGCCGTTGTTTTGATCGTCTTCGTCGCGTTGGAAGTCGCATGATCAGCTTCAAATATACATGATTAGCTGCCTACTTTAGAACTTTTAATGCAAACATACCCACATTCGCTTTTTTCGAGTATAATATTTATATTAGTTTAGTATGTTAAATGAAAATTATTTTAAAAAAGTCGTAAACTATAAGAATACTTCAAAAATACCTAATATAAATCAAAAGCTCTGTGTGTAATAAAGTAAAAAACATTTTAGTCGGACAACATTTATTTATTATTTAATACTCGAGCTTTTTTCTCAGCTTATTTTTAAAAATCATACAAAGAATAATACGTAAGCTTTAGTAGTATTTATTATTAACACGTAGCAATCCGATTATGTCTCGTAGATTAAATTTGAAAAGATCTGAAAATGAATATGATACGAACGATCTAATACAAAAATTGCTTTTCACTGAAATTGATGTATTTATCTATTTTTTTTAATTACTTCAATATTTGCTTCTAATATTATTTTTATTAAGTTTTTCACAAAAAATGTTAAATTGAAGTCAGATACACAGAAGACTGGTAAACGCCCACGCTCATCATATAAACATTTTCCAATTTTCGGAATCAAACCCATGTCCTTCGGGAGGCAGTGTCACTGCCCAATGTACCGTCCGACCATCGTTCTATCGTCGTCAAATTCGCGATTCATCGCACAAAGTCAAGTAAGTGCGTCGAAATAATCCCAGAGACTCGAAATACGACTTGAATACGACCAAACTAGCGTCGAAATAAACCCGGGATCTCGAAATAGAACTGAACCAGCTAGTTTAATCAAATACCTCCCCGGGAACACTCCACGTGTCGGCCATCATTGTTCCCGGGACAAAGACCCCGCGTTACAGTATGTTGACATTTTTGTTGCTTTGTTACACGTTTATATGAAAAAGCTCCTTTTGTAAGTTCTCATGCAAATATGGGAGGAATAGGAAGGAGTCTTTGTTTGATTTTACGCGCAATGCCTTGTCCGTGTATGCCATTCAAGGGGCTGTGCTATTGTTTCTTATCTACATTGTATTTTTATACGAGTACACGAAATAAGCTCTCGACACGAATATATCAAAGCTCAAGTTTGGTCTTCTAATGGTATTTGCAGAATTGGCCAGAGATAGATTAGAAAATGCCCTTTTGACTAGAAAATACCTCATCTTCTTTTAACATACCCATATAGGAACTCTTTGGTCGTAGGTAGGTAGGCAGTATCAATTTTTGAGTTGAGAAATTAATTTTTGAGTTGAGAAATTAATTTTTGAGTTGAGAAATTAATTTTTGAGTTGAAATCAAACAGAACCTTCCAATTACTGCTAGCTGGCTGTAATTGGAAGGTTAGATTACAACTGCATCAGAAAATTGTAAACTATATGTTTGTATGTACTCGTGTGTAGCACAAATTGTTATTTTGAAAGTACTGTCAGCTTGTATTCATATATGTTGATTGTTTTGATTGTACGTACCTACTATAAATACCTAATACTAACTAAATAACGACGGGTTCTTCCTCTAAACTTACATCCCCTACTTATTAGAAGGCAGTCTTCAAAATTCTTAAAATATAAAATAATTATTTTTAACCGATTAAATTACCAATTTTCATGATCATAACTTTTAACGTGTTTAAGGATTAACAGGCCTTATACCTGGATATAAAAATCAATCATAATACCTATCATGCAAAATTTCGGCTCCGACGCTAGTCAGACACCGTAGCCTAGCGGTAGGGCGCTCTGGCCCTGACGACCAAAAATACGCGGGTTCGAGTCCCATGGGTTACACAATTTTTGATATTATGTTTATTTTTTAAGCAGTCATCTACTAATTTACATATATAATACTTGTGCTTATATACAAAAATTCTTGAAGTCAGTTAAAATACTTTGTCCAAAATACTAGTTTATCTCACTAGACTTCTAGTCTGCTCTGAACAAACTGCGCAGGATTCTCGTAGTACAAATTGATACTGTAGCAAATAGTCGTATGTTGCAAGTTCAGAGCGGACTACAGTCGACACATTTTAAACTGAGTCATCGGACAATAAATGTCACTGACATTCAGTTCAATGTTTTGGATATTCTATTTAACGAAATTAAAACGTAAAAGAAACTTTTGGATACGATTGACAGCAAATCTTCGGTGGGTTAAGCAATGTTGTTTATCACTACGACGATTCAGTTTAAAATGCGTCGACTATAGTTGTGTGTTCCTTACGCGACCTTTTGTCGTAGCAGTGATTGTCAAATAAAAAAGAATGTTTTGTACTAGCTTGTAAACTTTCACCATATGTTAGTTATGTATACGTAGTTTGAACCTCCCGTGCCTCATGTTTGTGGTGTCATGTCACGTCAAGTGTGCGCTTCTGTTGCAGGGTGCTGTTTTGTGACGTTTTTCACGCGCAAAGCGGCGTTGAAAGCGCAGGACGCTTTGCACAATATCAAAACGTTGAGCGGGGTAAGTGCGTTTTATATGTATGTTGTTTTTCACACGGATTTGTGTTTAGCTAGATACCGCAATACGTACATGTGAGAATGTCCGAAAGAATGAGCAGCAATAGAAAATGGCTGCGCACATCTAAACGCGCCTGAAACAATGAAAGTACTGAATTCGCATACCAATAATATAATTAAAAATACTAAAATAATAGTAAAGTTTAGGACTGGATTCAAGCGGCTCAAAATCGTAGTGCTTAGAAATCCTTCCAAGAGGCTAATGTCCAGTATATGATAGCTCATAATGATGATGATGATTATGGAAAGAACTAATAAAAATAATTAAACCACTAAGTAACTCGTGACGTGAACGTAGTTAGAAAAATAGACGGTTACTTTTCATTTATATCATCAAAATCAGTTCCTAAATGACTGAAGTTATCGGCAAACACACATAAAAAAATTATATATACGGTCAAATTAAGAAACTCCTTAAAAAAATGTACAAGCTGCATCTAGCTTAATGTAAGTCCGTGTAGTTTTTTGTTTTACAAAAAGAAGCTTACTTACAACACGCCATCTGATTCTGTGGCATAACACAGGTCACTTGTGATGCCGCACTTATAACGAGAACGTCTAAATATTCGGAATATCGCGATGTCGCCATGAAGGTTTTAGTATATAATATGCTAAGGTGTCATGTAAATTGGATGAAATGTGACGATATTTATTGGAAAAGTCGAAGAAAATGTAAGCCGCCTAGGAGCTTTCGTCGTAAACGCTGCTTTATCTATTTGAGATATAACAAAACAATGTATGGAAGACTTGTTTCTCTTTATTAGGAGGACAAAAAGTCTGCGATAGCATATGTCTTTTTTTTAGGTGAACTTAATATAACTATTTTTCTTAGACATATATACATATTTATTTTATTTTTAAGTGCTTGGATGTTTTCATTACACTTTGCCTCACAAGTTGCGGGCATCTGCTAGTGTTAACTGAATGTAAATTTGAGAATTGAGATTCAAAGTAAGTAAGTCAGCTTAACATCTCGCTCGTTTATAAAGAAAATAGATTGAAAGGGCTCGTCTTAAGTTTAATCGTGAGTTACATTGATATATAAATTAAAGGATACACACTATACAGATAGATTTTTAATAATTTCATTATCATCATCATCATTACCAGCCTGTAGACGTCCACTGTTGGACATAGGCCTATTTTTGGGACTTCCAAACACAACGATCCCGAGCCGCCTGTTGCCAGCGGCTCCCTGCGACACGTTTGATGTCGTCAGTCCACCTGGTTGGGGGTCGACCAACACTGCGCTCTCCAGTGCGGGGTCGCTAATCTACCATCTTCGGCCCCCAACGTCCATCAGCTGTTCGAACTACGTGCCCCGCCCATTGCACCTTCAGTTCTGCGACTCGCTGAGCTATGTCGGTTACTTTGGTTCTTCTGCGGATCTCCTCATTTCTGATTCGATCACGCAGAGATACTCCGAGCATTGCTCTTTCCATATAATAATTTCATAGTGTGGTGTAAAAGATGTTGTGATTAAAACTGAGAAAGGGATGCTTAGATGGTTTGGGCATATAGAGGGTAAAAGGAGATTAACAAGAGAGAATGGATATGTTGGAAGAGAAAGGCCAAGGCGATTGTACCAGGACATTTTAAAATACGGCCAGGTCATGAATACCCTAAACCAACGAACTTGTATGAAATCATTCATGAGAGTGGAAGGATGTAGCATCTGCAGATCTCTATGGAGTTGAGGTGTAATGTTATGTCTGTGCTCGTGTATTAATTTTAAATTGAACTGAATTACAAGTTTCATTACGATGATTTTATAACTGGACAGTGTAGGTCTTGAATTATTCTCTATCTACTTGCATCTACAATATCAATCCTGTAAATAGAGAAAGAGTGACATGAATTCAAAATTCATATTACTGAGTTATAAAAACATAGTCATAAACGAGCGCTTGTGCTTAGCATTGAGTCTCAACTTTTTCATAGTAATTTATTAAAATCCCGACGTAAACTTAATATATAGTGGTTTATTGAAATCCACACTTGCCGCGCTCTCGGGAAGACCTCTGTCCAACAGCAGACAGATACACGTTGATGATGATGATGATGATGACACTTAAACAGGCTCAAGAGTTTTAACACCAAATCAAATCAATGGGATGCTTATATCGTGGAATTTTACAGTTTAGTATATCTACGGTATACTTATCTAAATTATATAACATTCTATAAAACTAAGTTCTGCGCCCTTTATCCTTGTAAATTGCCGGCCCACGAAAACTTCAAAGTTATCAAATTTTCAATGGGCTCATATTTTCTTGTATATCCTGCGATTTGGAATATTAATCTCCTAAAGTAAAATTTACTTGTAACTTTCTTTAAGCAAAATGACAAAATATAAAGTTGAGCGTAAATTAGATTTAGGGTGTCAGAGTTAGTGTTACTTTACCGACCGCAGCCCAAACCGGGACTCGAACCCAGGACCCCGTGATACGAAGCCACACAGACTACCGCTGAACAAACCAGTTTCGATAAATACACACGAGTTTACGGGTACATATTTGTGTCTGGTACACATCTGTCACACATTGGTCTATAAACTTTATAAGTTTACAGACCAATATAAAAAATCGTCCTAAATAAAATCATCCACAAGATGAGAGTCAAGGTACATATTAAAAGTCCCTGTATCAAAGGAGCCTCGAAATGAGGTAATTAAGTTACATGCCGCATTAAAAGTATACATTTATTATATATATATACCTACAAGTAAGTACATACGTAAGAACCGACGCAATACCAATCAACAAAATATATTTACCCACGGTTCCTTCCTTCCTTGGAACACTGCCCTACCTGCTATTCGAGATAATAGTCCAGGATACGGTGGCTACAATCAATATACCTACGATATCAATTCAAAATGTAAAAAACAAAGTTCGGTTAGCTACACAATTTATATCAGTGAATCCATAAGGACTAAATGTATCTAGATGATAGTACTAGAGTATTTTTTTATTCTACAAATAGACAAGCCTGTGCTAGGAATAGTTAAGACGTAAGAAGATCAAGAGGATTACCTTTACTTTACCTTAGCCATTGACTGCAATCACATCTGATGGTAAGTGAAGATGCAGTCTGAGATGGAAGCGGGCTTCTTAGGACTAAGATGAAATCTACACCCCGTTAGGCTTATACATGACATCGTGTAGGAAAAAAGTCTCTTGGCCGTACGGTAGGTTGGTAACTCGCTACGACCGGAGTCTTCCACCAGCCAGAAATATATAGAGGTATATTAGTCTTGTAGATATTACAATAAGCTGACTGAGACAACGCAATTAGTTAGGTATTTGTATTATTCATTTAATAAACTCTAAGCATTGAGTCTAAGGTCGATTTATAAATTTATTGTCTCAATTGATTCATGTCTGTCCTAATATAGTAAGTTCCGGTCGTGTCTGGTTAACTGACAAGTACACAGGTCTTTGCTTAGTTGAACTTGCAATTGACAATATTATTGATTGTTAATAAAACAATATCATATATAATAAAAGAAAATAATATAAATAAAATCTAGCGACCGTCTCTCAGAGTAGAATAAAAATCGGAATCAATCGAGAGAGAAAACGCCGCGATAATATAATAGAAATTGAATTATCGCCGAAGTCACGAGGGAAGCGAGAGATCTCGGTCTCGGATGGTGGAATCGGTAATTCGATTGTGTTGGTAACAATCGATGGCGCCAAAAAGGATGTTTTTCGGTATCGTTTCGCCCGGTAATGAAAATTGTTATGGCGTAGCAACAGGTTACACAAACAAAACCATTTCGATTCAAGGATAGGAGGGGAGAAACAAATCTCCTATCTCGATGTAATTGGTACTTCACCGTTTATTAAAATAATTGGTACACTTTTGAATTCATAAATTCAGTTACCTTTATTCTAATATCCTATCCTTCCTTAGGCAGGTAACCTACCTACCTAAGGAACCTTTTAACCTTGACCTAGACAAGCGGTATATTTTAAGTTTGCAGAGTGTAGCTTTGCCTGCCTGTGCCTGCGTTGCTTCTAAACGAATCCACCGATTACCATTTATTAGCATCAGCCTATTAACGGCCCACTACAGAGCCTAGTAGTGGGCGATATGGAACATAGACCCACCATGCTACTCCAAAGTGGGTTGGCGGGATTAGGGTGATAATGTTTCATTAATTAACGACCACTATCAGATGTTGATTATAGTGACTGGGACCGACGCGACGGCTTAACGTGCTCTCCAAGATAACTGTAACACCACCAACTTCCCGACTTCGGGATTAGAATGTACTGTTAATTTCATAGAACAATGTACGACCCAGGATTCGAACTCAGGGTCTCGTGATCGCAGCCAAATAGGCTAACCACTAGACTATCGAGGCAGTAATAATATTATTTTACCTAAATCAAATACGATACCTACCTACTTATTACGAACCGAACAAAGAGAGGAACATTCATCTGCAAAGAATAACCGCGGCAGTATAATAGAATAATACCACCGGAGTCGCGAGATAGTCAACATCTCGGATCCTGGGGCCTTAATTCGATTGTCTCGGTAACAATCGAAGGGGGAAGGTGCTCCAAAAACGATGTTAGGTATTATTGGGACCGGTAATGAAAAATATTAAGGGGAAACGTTGTGTAAACACTTGGCCTAAACAAAAGGCTGTGGAATGTCTGGTGTCCGTATATTTTCCTATTTTACTTTCTTTCTGTCACCCTCTGTTATTTTATCTTTTATATCGTACTAGGTTTTGCGCAGGACTTTGTCCGTGTCGTTTTTTATTATTGTTTGTATTGCAATGTATTTTATTACGGTCAAATCATGCATTTCGATTGAATTAATTTCAAGCAACTGAAGATTCCGCATACTTTTAGACCTTTTTTATTCACTACGAGTTGGTACTGTTTTGTAGAAGATGACAATCTCAAAAATATTTAGTTGGGCAGGGAGAATAATTCGTACAGAGCGTGACGGTGCCGTCAAGCCTACGTTGGTGCCGCAAGTCTCGTTTCTCTCGCTACCACACGATGGACCCGGCACCCTGACGGTGAATCAATGGAATGCTAAGAATATGCGTCTCTAATCAGAGCATTTATCAAAAATAACTAATAGGCAAAAATAAAATATTTAAACTTTAATGTCGGTACCTCGGTATAGCCAAACCAAATAAACGTTGCAGATTAAAAAACGAAACCTCTTACCCGTGAATAATAATAATAGTTTTGATCAATAACAGCGGTGAACCAGTGTCCGATGGCGGGCTAAAGTAATTGACCAACTCCATTAGTTCGGACCGGGTTCGGGTTTTTCGGTTCTCGGGGATTTATTACTTTAATAGACGGCAGTGTGGGGAAAAGTAAGCGAGATGATGTTTGCACTTTGCATGTTGTTTATTTAACCTACTTTCTATATTAGAGTAATTTAATTATATAACTGGAATGTTGGGAGGGGAAGACCAATCAACACCGGATAGTGATCTTTAGTGTATGGACATTTATCACCCAATGCTCGCCGTTTTAGATCAGCGTGGCGGGTCAATGCTCCATATTAATAAGGAACGCCTAGTGGGCCGTTAAATACGCTGGCAGTGGCGATAATATTTGATTTTTTTGCCAACAAATAATCGATACAGAGGCAAGAGCGAGTGGGAATATTGGAAGGGAAAGACTGAGGCGAACGTTACTTGAACAAATCCAGAAACGTTAAAGGTCTGGTCAAAAGTACACTAGACCGACGTACTTGTATGAAAAGTTTAATGAAATTAGAAGTAAGAGAGATATGCAAGGATCGTGGCAAGTGGAAGGAAGTGGTATCTCCCAATCCCTGTGGTAATGATACGTGATGATATTTATGTAAATAATCATTGATTATCGAAGGTGTCGAAGGTGAAGGTGAAGAGCAGCCTACACTAAAATATCGTAGGAAAAATTGGTCCGATAGTCTAACGTTAGGACACACTTTTGTGTCCAACTCCTGGTTCAACAGATAAGCGAAAGGTTCTTATTTTAGACACATAGTTGTCAATATTTCATGTCCTTAAGTTATATTTCGACGATAATCCATTAAATAATAAATAGTACTTTTATCGAGTCTGGTTTTTCATTCGCTTTATACAAGGTCATTTAAATATTACATCGACATTTTTAACGTAAACTTACAATATAGCAGTAAGTCTGCCGAAATATGGAATCGAAAGAACGTCGGTAAAAATTTATTGCAATAGCTCTTCGGCATGCGATTTTTAATTTATTCTCCAAACCAATCTTTTATATTAAAGTATTATGGCAGGGATATTATCGACGTTTTTTTTTATTACTAGAGACGTCGTCATCTGTATAGCAGTAATAATGACCTCCCAGGTTTGATTCTCGGTTTATGCAACTTTTTTTTAGAAAAAGGGGCTTGTACGAACAATGATTGTAATCAACAACTTATCAACAAAGACGTATCGCCAAGCGATTTAGCGTTCCGGTACGATGTCGTGTAGAAACCGAAAGGGGTGTGGATTTTCGTGCCACTCCTAACAAATTAGCGCGCTTCCATCTTAGGCTGCATCATCACTTAACATCAGGTGTGATAGCAGTCAAGGGTCGTTGTTAAAAAAAGGAGGATCTAGGAGGCACGCGGGTGTAACACCACCAACTTTTGATGGCCTCCGTGGCACAGTGAATTTATAAGACGAAGGTCATTGGTTCGATTCTCGGTTGGGCCGATTAAGGTTTTTTAAATTGGTCCAGGTCGGACTGATGGTAGGCTTAGGCCAGGCTGGGCCTACCGACGTGGACATACCGCCAAGCGATTTTAGTGTTCCGGTACGATATTGTGTAGAGACCAAAAGGGGTGTGGATTTCATCTTACTTGTAACCAATTAGCCAGCTTCCTTTTAGTAGATTACATCATCACTTGCTATCAGGTGGCATTGTAGACAAGGGCCAACTTGTAATGAATAAAAAAAATCTTGCCAACTCCAGATTAAGAAAAATGTCATTACTTTATAGGCCGACACAGTGCTCGAATCCAGGACCCCGTAATCTAGAGACTAGACCAACGGCACAATACAATTAGTAAAAGAAAAAAAATCTTATTACAATAGGAACAGATAGCAGTTATCGTGGTTTATTTCCTCTTCATTACATACTTAGCCATTAACGTCGCGGAGGGGACGCGGGTTCGAATCCCTTGCCAATAACTTTAATAGCCGAGCTTCCGATATCGATATATGAAGCGCACTGAAGCCGGCACTTACGACTCCCACCGGCACCTTTATAATGTAACTTGTTATTACTAGGGTTGGCAACTGTCTGGTAGACCGGCTCAAGATAAGAGAGAATTAAAGTATACACTTAACATCAGGTGTGATAGGAGTCAAGGGCCAACCTGTGGTAAATAAAAAATACTTTGTACCTTACTATTAAGGAAAAGCAAACAATTTTCAGTTTAAACGCGCAATAATTTAATTAGAATGTTAAGTTTTGTGTAAGAAGAAAATTCCTTTCACTATAATAGTAAAATACTGTTACGTAGTGGGATTCGATGATTTAGAATGAGAACACTCATGACTGTGATGAGACTTTAATCAGTTCTTCAGCACAATGATTATGATTCAAGTATACTTCCAATCGTAGTCTAAAACAATAGCCGAGGTCGTTGGTAATTTCACTTGTCCACTTAATGTTTTGACTTAATATTAAGTCAAGAAAATATTAATTCTTAAAACATTAATTTATTATGTCTAGGTATTATTATAAGACATCGTTTTTGTATAAACAATGAGTAGCATATTTTTGACGTGACAACGTCTTATAATTCGATAGAGCCGGCTGCACGCACGAAAAAACATGATGTCATACATCGTTACCTCGCTTTGAGGCGTTCCATGTAAGGCTTGAAGTGCAAGCTAGAGTGCGGAACTAGCGACAAAGAAGCACAATCGGCCTTTGCGTTCGGCAGCGTTCGACATCCGTCTATTAAATATAATTATTAAATATATTAATTTTAAATTAAAAATATATTTATTATAAATTTAAAATATATATTTATAAAATCAAAATCAATTATTTTATTAATTCAAATTAATATTTATAAAAATATACTTAAATTAAAAATTTTAATAACCAATTAAATGCTACCATTCCATCAGTATTTTCTTAAGACATTGTCACGGTCAACTATCGTCAGTAAACCGACTTTACAGACAACCAATTATTTAAATAAATGTGGTATCAAAAATTGCAGATCCAGTGGGATTCGAACCTACATCGCTATGACTATCGCAGCCAGAACGTTCTACCACTGAACCTCGGATCCTATACCGCCAGTTGCGATTTGATTTTTACAACAGGTATAAGGATACAGGCCTTACACCTGTTGCCATGCCATCCAGTATAAACCTTTAACAAGTTAAATACTATCGAACGCTCATTTTACAATGAGCTCTTCAATTTAAAGAGGACATGTCCTTATTTATATTCTTTATTTTTTTGTAATTAACCTAACGTACAAAATAACAACTATTTTTATTTAATACTATTTCATAATACTCCATAATATATTTAATAATACTCCAGCATACTTCTCTAAATTATTATTCGAATTAACAATAATACGAGTTTTTTAAGACGGTGACAACCCTGAGTGTTAGTGAAACTTAAAGCCGTTTGAAAATACGAGTATATACTTAGAGCCGTATGTTACGAACGTTGAGTATATCGGTGTAATTAATATGTATTAACGTACTTTGGTGTTTCTGAGATCGGAGCTGGGGCCTATTTATTGTGTTATTGAATGGAATCGGTTAACTGAATACAGTGTAGCGAAGAGTTAATTAATGAATCTATAGAGAGCTCGTACGTGATAGTAAATTAATTATTAGCACCCCTACGCGGTTATGTGTAATACAACTGTATAAAAACTTATCGTAGTTTGTACCCTGCGACAGAGACGTACCGCCAAGCGATTACGCGTTTCGGTCCGAGGTTGTGTAGAAAGAAAGGGGTGTGGATTTCATCCAAATCCTAACAAGTTAGCCTGCTCCCATCTTAGATTGCATTATTTTTTTTTATCAATTACAATTTAGCCCTTGACTGCTATCACACCTGATGTTAAGTGATGATGCAATCTAAGATGGAAGCGGGCTAATTTGTTAGAAGTAGGATGAAATTCACACCCCTTTCGGTTTCTACACGACATCGTACCGGAACGCTAAATCGCTTGGCGGTACGTCTTTGTCGGTAGGGTGGTAACTAGCTACCGCGAAAGCTTCCCACCAGCCAGACCAAAACAAATTAAGAAATATCTCAATCTGCCCCGCCGGGAATCGAACCCAGGACCTCCGTCTTATAAATCCACCGCGCATACCACTACGCCACGGAGGTCGTCAAAAACTTAATATCAAGAGTGATAGCAGTCAAGGGCAAACTTGATAAAAAAAAATTACCTCAGCGTGACTTGTAAAGGAGACCTAAGTGTATATAAGAGTGATTTTACACACATACATCCCATCACGCCCTGGATTTAATCCAGAAATGTTCGCCTTGGTCTTCCCCTTCCAACATTCCCATTCACCCTTGCCTTATAAATTTCTTTCGTAAGTATCCTTTCATTCATTATCTCTATAGTACCACACCATCTCAGCATATGCGTGTCTTTCCCGATTTTAGTCACTACATCTTTTTTTATGCCACACTGCTCTATTATCACACTAATCCTAATTCTGTCACTTGAATCTGCTCAATGCTCTTATTTCTCCACAGACCCACAGAAGATCAAACAAAAAATTCTAACTGTAATACAATATAGATACAGATGTACATATATCAAGATCATTACTAATGAGCTAAATCGTAATCTTATTCCTAAATTATGAATTACAGAGCCTTCATAAAAATAATAGGCCCTTATACTCTTTAAATTCTCTCCGGCTATAAAATCTCTATCGCTTATCAAGGCAAAAGTTGCGAGACGTCTAGTTAATAGAGTACATACGCTTTAACTTTGTATTTATAGGACTTTACTTTTACTCTCCATACTGTCTAGAACTTTATCTTTGAAAGAAAAGTAAGTTCATATAGTCGGGGAAAGATTTGAACTTCTATATAATGGCGTCTCAATAGGATCGTATAAGAGGCGCTCGGAAACTTGTAAGGTTTTTTACAGAAATTCACCGTTCGAGAAAACCTAATAGAACTAATGTACCGAATCTCATCCATTAGATATTGAGAGCTGCGAGAGATACTTTGTATAAGTTCTTTACGTACAGGCAATATTAAATAATATCTAATTAATTACTTGCTATATATTCTATCAAAATATGTCTACGACAATAATTTAGCGAACGGAGAGCTTTCCAGATTTAAATTTAGGATCAATCTTTCAGTCTGACCCCATAACATTAAAACTACTTTTTTTTCATGTCGTTAGCATATTAAAGACCCACTACAGGGCCAGGCCTCCCACCTTATAGGAGAGGAGATATGGAGCGTAGACCCACGAGGCTGCTCCAATGCAAGCTTACGGTGATATTTCCATTATAAACGTCCTATCAGATGTTGATGATAGTGACTGACGGCTTAACGTGCTCTCGGAGGCACAGGGGAGTAAACTCCACCAACTTCTCGACCCTGGGCTTTGAATATATACCCTGGATACGAATCCAAGACCTGGTGATCGACCACTAGACCAACGAGGCTGTCAAATGTTACCACTGAAACCTTGCCAAGATGTCAGTCAGCTAGACCCGACAAAACACCTTTAACAAACATTTTACTACCATATCGGAGCAATCTTTAGGAGATTTTGACTCGATGAAGTTTAAAGTACAAAATAAGCCCCTTTATATTTTTAAAGGATTTTCAATATGCGTGGGCGGTTATAAAATTCCAGAGCGCTTGCCCATTGTTCTACAAATGCCTATTAGAATTTTCGTCCAAGAAATTGCTCATGGGGGGTCACCTTCCCTCGCAATATAGGGTTGAAACGCCGATAGTTTATTAGGACGGAATGTCGATGCAAATAATGATAGGGCCGAATCCCTTTGGCATAAGCCGCATTCTTAAACCCAGATCGTTTCTATTATATCCTTCAGAACATTCCTGAGTAAGTAGTTTTGGACAAATTGCACTGTTTGCTACAATTAATTTCAGTTTAGTGCGTATGCTGTAAGTTCTGTAATTGAACACGCAACGTACAGATTATCTAATTTAGAAAATTGATTAATATGAAAAATTATCAGAAACCTTTTCTTTTATTAACTGACGAAAAAAAATGGAGGAAATTGGAGTATATTTTATATATATATATATATATATATATATATATATATATATATATAAAACTTGTATATACTTATATATAGATAACTTGTTACAGTGTTGTCCGATTTTCATAATTCTCTTTTTATTAGAAAGGGCATACTTCCAAGGTGGTCCCATTATCATCATTTTAGGATCGGATGATGACATCCTAGGGAAATAAAAAATAGAACCGAATCAAAACGCACTAAAAAGTAAAAAATAACTGTGTCAATTAGTTGCTTTAATTTACTTAAACATATGTAGGAGTCGGTGCCAGCCAAGGTTTTTACTTTAAGGACGTTACCTAGAACCCACAAACTGCTTTACTACGTAAATGTTTCTTAAACTTGACTGGCACCGACTTCATAGATATGCTTAAGTAAATTAAAGCAACTAATTGACACAGTTATTTTTTACTTTTTAGTGCGTTTTGAGTCGGTTCTACTTTTTGTTAAAAATTTTTATTCAGTACATGTTAGCACTTTACTGCAATGACAGCTGACAGTAAGTGACGACGCAATCTAAAATGCAAGCGGACTACTTCTTAGGAGTAGCATGAAATCCACATCTCAGTTTCTACACAACATCGGCTCGGAACAGATTCGCTTTAGCGTCGCTTTGTCGGTAGGGTGGTAACTAGCAGCCGAGGCCTCCCACCAACTAGCCTCAGACCAAATCAGAAAATCTTAAACAGCCCTGCCAGAAAACGAACTCAGGACCTCCGTCTTATAAATCCACCGCGCGTACCACTGCGCCACAAAGGCCATCAAAAACTATTATAGCTTAACATATAGAAAATGAATTTAAGCTTTGTGATAAAATTAGAATCTTTCAGGACAATCAAAGATGAGTAAAAAAGAGAGAATACTTGTTTTGATAGTTGTTATTAAATGTAGTTGCTTAAGTAATAAGTAAATTAAATAGCACATTTAATATTATTAATATAATACAAGCCTCCAAATTAAAAAAAGTACTTCAAATTCAAAAGTAAGATGTACCTACCCTAGGGATAAAATAAAATATTCATATAAAAGTGACTTTGCAAGCAAATTTTCACACAAAATAACTTTTACAGTTATAAAACAGACTAAATGTTAATAAAACCAAGTACCAAAATCAGTAAAATATATCGGAAATAAAACAGGCTAAGTATTTATGTCCGATCCTATATCCCTAGTATCTCAATCTCATGCCGTGAAACATGGACAGTTATTCGGGCGAGATTGTAATATACCCCTAAGTCTAAACCGGGTCCCGCCTCAACCCTTTCGTCTTCATTATTGTAGGCAGCCTTATGGGACTAAGCCGTTGACTGACTGCCTTAGCACTAGGGTGACCAAATATTGCATTTATTTATAAATCTACAAATTTATTTATAAATATACAAAATCGAAAGGCCGGCAACGCACCAGCAGTGTCTTTGATGCTGCCTATGATAATGGACGACGGTAATCACTTAATGCTAATCGTCTCAGCTTATGCTAAGTGCTCGTTTGCTCGCCATTTAAGCGATAAAAAAACTAGCAGACAGTTTTATACACGTTATATTTTCTTCTTTCAAACCTACCCCATATTTGATAAGTTAAAAGATTGCTAAAATACGATCTGCATCAAAAATAAAGTTTAAAGTGCGAACAACGTGCGTAAAGGACAGACGTCTACAATAATCTTCTCTTAGACAAACAGCACTACTTTTGTCGTATTCGTCACACAGATATCTCACGTCGGGTGAAGCGTTTGTCGTTTTACTTAGGTCTTGAACCGAGTTCACATGACATTAAATAATCGTTTTATTAGTAACTAAAGGATGCCCGCGTAGCCCTTGTTTCCGTGGGAATTTTTGAATAAAATGGGACCTATTTGTTAATCCAGGTTGTCAGCTAAGTCCATCCCAAATAATATTAAAATCGCTCCAGCCGTTTATTCGTGAAGAAGTAACAAACATACACACTCCCAAATTTTCGCCTTTATGTTTATGTTAAAAGAAGAATGATTTTTACATAATCTAAAATAACATTTTGTCGATTCAAAATAACCTTATAGAATAAGTTGAATAAAGATTTTTTGATTTTTACTATGATTCGTAAAACGCCTTGTGTAATTTGCAGGTTATGTCCTATTAATTATGGAATTTATGGGAACCCTAGTCGAACTGTAAAATCAATAGAATATTACACCCTCGAGACTAATAGCTGGCGTCGAAGTCTGTACCTGAAAGTTTTCTGATAACGTCGATTATTATTACCAAGAGTCTGTTCTCACTGTCTCTTCTCACTATTACCCCTAAAGGCCGGCGCATATCTATCGAGTCGCCGCGGTAGTGCATTTGTTAATTTAGTACTTTGCTGAAAAATTTAATATGCTCTCTTTGTCTTTGGGGGATTATTTGTTTGGTTAATTAACTGTCCAAGTATGCGCTGGCCTTAACTACAATGTGTTTATTAAGGGGCATTCGTGCTTGATGTAAAGTTACCCGCAAATTATGAGTAGACGTCATCCGCAATTCAGCAATTCACTCCTGATGTTAAGTGATAATGCAATCTAAGATGCGAGCGGGCTAACTTGTTAGGATTAGGATGAAATACACACCCATTTCGTACAGGAACACTAAACCGCTTGACGGTTCATCTTTTCGGTAGAGTGGTAGGTATCTAGCTACGGCTGGAATCTGCCGCAAGCTAGAACTGCACCAATCCTAATATCTAATCAGCCCAACCGGGAATTTAACCCTGAACCTCCGTCTTATAAATCCACTGCACCTACCACTGCGCCACGGAGGCCGTTAACATATTGTCAATATTATTTAATAGATATAGGCATGTGAGCTACTGCAAGCCGCAGAATTAAATGCTTGAAACTATGGCGTAAGTCCGTTTTCTCCTGAATATAAGAGAATTATTACCTAAGGTGCAACCTCTCTTAATGAATTGTAAATAACATTGACAATACTATTGCGTGTATGCAGTTATATAAATAATTGTAGGAAACAATTCTACCTGTATGATTGGCAGATATATGATATTACATAAAAAAGATCTACGCATTGATAAATTTATATATTTTCAAAATACCCTCGTTACGCTTCCACATACGCCTGCGGAAAGGATATAGCATTTCAATAATAAAAGGTAATTTCACCATGTTGCGATATGACGTCACAAAGCCCGTCAATACTCTGAATATACACATTTTATTAAAGCTCGCTTTGATTACCTTTATTAAAACAAACACGGTCGAACCGAATCAAATATTTGCTTTCAGTCGTAACTGAATGTTATAACTAAAGCGAAGTTCACACGCAAACGTCGATGGCAACTTGTATCCAGTGTGAGGTCGTCAAAAAAGCTCGGAAAAGCTAATTTTGCTCGACTAAATCAGCGGGTAAGTATGCTTCCTTGGTAAAAAAAACGAATTCTTTATTTTTATTTTAAAATATGATCAATTACGGCAATATATAGCAAGTCTTAAAGTGCTGCTACGCCCCAACCAGATTGACGACTTTCGTTTGGCCGGCAATTTTTTTTCTAACAAATCAGTTATTCAGCCTTATTCCCGAAAGATCAAATTTTATTTATAGTAGACAATTATTAGATCCAGTTTTCATAGAACGATTATGCGTATCACAAGGTTCAGGCTTTCCTATATAAGAGGTTTTAGGGCTACATCGCGCTGCTCCAATGCAGGTTGACCAGTCTTAGTGTGTGATGTAGAAAGTGTCGGCTTTCATAACGATAACTATTACATTTTAACAGTAAAAATCAAGACCGACAGCTTATTTTGTTACTTCTCCAAAATACCACCAACTTCCCGACTGCTACGAAGAATTTCGGAAGAACGAATACCCAATATTTCTGTCTCTCTCTTTTTTATTAAATCATCAACCGAACCAACAAGCCAGTATTAAAATTACTTATTAAATCAGAGATGTTATCGAGCTGAAAATGTGCAAAAACACTCACTTAACCATAGAACCCCATGTCGCTCACCCCATGTATCTCTGTCGAACTACCATTGTCATGTAGATGGCGTAATAAAACCGTACAATGGAGGAAATTGGAAGGTCGCCAGCCGCGCCCGGTCAACCTTTGCCACTCATTATCTCGCAGACACTACGTTATGATAGATACGCCGTGACCCTTTTGTAATACGTGCAGCCTTGCTCATGTTTTCTATCTTTACCCATATTACATTTAGTTGTAATATTTTAGCGCTATGTTATAGAATTGGTCCGGAAACGACCTAAAATCAGGCTGGTTTCTTATAGCGTATTGATGTTCTTTTGAAGGATATCTAATTCTTAGTGTTAACCCGCACTAGTGGAGTTCACTTCCGACATAATTTGGTCCACTTTGCTCGTTTCTTTCGAAGGATATTAAAAGAGAAAGAAAAAAGTTTATTCAGGAAAAACATTACTAAAAATATAGTATATCGCTATGCAGGATGTAAAAGTGATGTAATCCCAAAAAAGTCTTCACTCTGCATTTTGCTGTGCCCGTCAGGACACCGCGTTGGTATTCCGTGAAGCCCATAAGGTGAGGCGGTAAAATTAGTCAGCCTCGTTTCTGCAGTAGTTAACTTATGCTACGTCGGATTATATGGAAGTGGGTTCGAATCCTGGATCGAGAGAAAGTGCCTCCGAGAGTTATTAAGTTGAGATAAACGGGGGTTTATAGAATAGGTGCCTTATAGAATTATCATTCAATTATGATTTTGACTCTGCTAAGAAAGAAATATGTTTATTTAGGAAAACATCACTAATAAAAATAAAATACAATAATATGCAGGATGTGAAAGTGATGTGAAAAAACAAACACGTAGATATGTTTCACACTGCCATGTTCTTACAGAATAGGTAATTTGGAGTTTAGTCTCACCACACTACTCCAATTTAGGTTGGCGGGCTAAATACATACCTACATAAACATAACTACAAACATTAAATGCACCATTGTATACAACAGTCATCGATCTCAATTCTGATCAATAGCTTAAAGCCATTGTCTAGATTGAATTTTCTAAAGCGTTCGCCACGGCGCGGCCGTATCTAGGATGATGTATGGCGGATAAGACAAGGCGCCGGAAAGGTGCATTTGGGTCAGGCGGGGTAACCTCTCAATTTCCCCTCTCGACCCCTCTCTATCGATATTACGCCACTATGTGCTCATACTTTTATTGTGGTGTTCGTTTTTACCCTACTGCTGAAGAAGGGTTATGCTTACACAAATTTTAGTTTATTTTTACAATTTTAGTCATATATTTTTAATATGACCAATAATAACCAATAATAACTTTCCTTACAATTTAGTGGTACAGACTGTGTTAGAAGTGGGTACGACAATAGTTCCAACGGGCAGGTTTCCAATCTATGACCTCTTGGTATTGATTACCCCTACCTTTACTATTATTACGAGTTACTTATTAACAATAACTCTAAATAGTTTGACGCTTTCTTGCCTTTTTTCTTACGCCACTACACGAGTAACGAGACTTACAAAAGAACTTTCGAAAATTTAGCAAAGCGACAAAGTGTCAAAATGCTGGGCAGCTCTTACGTAATTTTGAAACTAATTTAATTGCCGCCCAATAATTAATTTGCATTTCGTAAATCTGTGGTACGGTTACAGTACGAGTTCTCTACATTTTTTGTCGTAATAAAACTATTCGTCACCATTAATAAATCTTTACATTCCTTCATAGAATTACATATTTTATAGTTAAAAGAAATAAAATTTAAAATAAAAGAAAATATATTTACAAAACGAAAAAGCCACCAAATTATACACCCAATCACACTGGCGTTATTTCCCCTCTAAAAATCAAGGCATATTCTTTAGGCTAAATAAGCATTTGATCACCAGACACATGGATCAGTTGTTTTGTATAATATGTTCAAAAAATTTTTGTTGTTTGATGACCCAAGCGCCGTAAATATAAAATCTTTAGATAAGACTAAAAAATATTAATAAATTATTTTTATTTTGGTTGTAAATTGCAATGTACATTTTAATGTGAGTTCTCACATTGTAACACTTGACTTTAGTAGACCTTATCGTTCTACATCAGTAGGTCAGACGTAGTATTAACACATCCGACAACGACTTGCGGTGACCTCTAGACCGAGGTACACTGAGCTCATAAGCTCGCAGCTTACCATTGCAGACCGCTTCTTGTAGCGCTACATTGTAGCTTTTCGTAGCGGTCGAGGCAATAATCACCTTGATATTCGTACTCACTTACTGTTTCATTAGGAGTCACAAAATACTATACTTAGGTATCCTAAATTAAAAATTTATTAGTACAATTATTACGTGGCGTCTATGCTACTTGTACTCGTACAATCAAATTACAATTAACTTTATCATTGACATTTTCAGCTCTAAACACAATCTTCAATAAGAAATAATAAATTGATTTTGCTATAGTTATTATTTCTTGAATCTGAATAACATTTCTAAATAAATTATCTCTAGTTTTGTTGTTCACTCAAGTCGACACGTATTTATTAGTAACCCTTGTAGTATAATTCGTATTCATCAACACTTCTTCAGCTCAGAGAAGTATTAACACATTCGGGTGTGTCTCGCAGTGACCTCTAGACTGGGGTACACTGAGCTCATAATCTCCTCGCAGCTTACTTTTGCAGACCGCTTGTTGTAGCGCTACATTGTAGCTTTTCGTAGCGGTCGAGGCAATAATAACTTTGATATTCGTAGTCAATTACTCTTTAATTATTATTACTAGTCGTTAAAAATATATAGGTTATGAGGTATATTTAAATTTAAATTAATTTTGAGTGACCTTAATATTCTTAAAATGATTTTTGGTCTCATAATGATGATTTACTTTCTATCACTATCATCTATACTATCACACCTGATGTTAAGTGAAGATGCAATCTAAGATGGAAGCGGGCTAACTTGTTAGGTGAAGGATGAAATCAACACCCCTTTTGGTTTCCACACAACATCGTATCGGAACACTAAAGTGCTTGGCGGGCCGTCTTTGTCCGTAGGGTGGTAACTAGCCACGGCGAAGCCCCACCAGCCAGACAAAGACAAATTAAGAAAAACCTTAATTTTACCCGCCGGGAATCGAATCCACGACCTCCGATTTATAAATCCACCACGCATACCACTGCGCCACGGAGGCCGTCAAAACTTGTCACTTAAATAGTATTAAGCGTCTAGTTTGTAATACGACAAACAAATAACATTACATCGTCGCTTCTTCGCGAGCTTCGTCACCGCGTTCGCGATTTAATCTCATCTTAACACTCTTAGACGCTTTGTTGATATGACTCAGTTACCGACCTCGTTTCATCTTCAACTAGAACAGTGTTAAATTATACTTTGTTACATTCATCTTTGTATATCTTATTATTCATGTACGGAGTTTCGCAGTGGTATGTCACCGGATTTATTAAACATAGGTACTGGGTTCGATTCCCAGCTGCGCCGATTGAGATTTTTTTAATTGGTCGTGGTCGGACTGGTGGGAGACTTTTTTCTTAGATTGCATCATTACTTACCATCAGGTGTGCTTATAATCAAGGGCTAGCTTGTAATGAATAAAAACAAATAAATAGCTCGTTCACTGACGATTTTCTTCTAAATACATTCATCAGTTCTAGAGTTACGGTATATAAATTGATGATATACCTATACCTATACCTATAACCAATATCAACTTAAAACCCAAACAATACAGGTGACTAGCTTCACGATTGTTAAAAATAAACGAAATTCACAAAATCAATTTAAGCACACGTAATCCAGACATCAGCCAAGTACTATTTTCCCAAACCGAACTAAAGCAGATATAATGAGCTCGTACGTATGAAGTCAACTTAACATTGATTGGGTACTACCCGGCATATTATCCTAACGAGAGTTGAGGGTCTCTTGCCTAGTCTCACGAGACCTCCGGAGTTAGCGCCGGCTCCGTATACCGTTTAGTTCACTTCGCATCGTGCAGAGGGGTCATGGTAATTTGGTTTATAATATAAAGCGAGTACGTGATTCACATCGCTTTGGGATTATACGAGTTTTGATATCCTACCCTTCATTTTGTGCATATTGACAACAACTCTATACATATTCAAATATTATCGGATATATATTTCAACGGGCTCCGTAGCGCAACGATAGTCTCGTTGGATTTATAAGACGAAGGTTCTGGGTTCGATATCTGGTGTAGCCGATTGAGATTTTCTTAATTGATTTAGGTCTAGCAAATGGGAGGTTTGGGCTGTGGCTATTTACCACCCTGCCTACAATAACGTATTACCAAGCGAATTGAGTTCTGGTACGATCTCGTTTGAAAATCAAAAGGACTCCTACCCTAACAAGTCAGCGCGCTTCCATCTTAGGTTGTATCATCACTATACCACATGCAGAATCTGGAACTGACTTTCTGCTGCGGTATTTCCTGCCAATTATAAAATGAGAGTATTTAAGAGGCGAATAAACCAATTCCTCAAAGGCCGGTAACGCATTAGCAGTTCCTCTGGTGTTGCAAATGTACATCACTCAACATCAGGTGACCCGCATGCTCGTTTGCCCACTTTAATAGCGATAAAAAAAATACCACCATGTGATTGCAGGCAAAGTATAATTTGTTTCAAGTGAATATAGAAAAATTTTTTAACAAAAAATAGAACCGACTCAAAGCGCACTAAAAAGTAAAAAATAACTGTGTCATTTAGTTGCTTTAATTTACTTAAGCATATCTGTGAAGTCGGTGCCAGCAATTTTAAGGAACATTTATTTTACGTAGTAAAGAAGTTTGTGGGTTCTAGGTTACGTCCTTGAAAGTAGAAACCTTGGCTGGCACCGACTCCTAGATATGCTTAAGTAAATTAAAGTAACTAAATGACACAGTTATTTTTTACTTTTTAGTGCGCTTTGAGTCGGTTCTATTTTTTGTTAAAAAATTTTGTTTCTTACTTTTTAGTGATTTATCGCCACGTAACGTACTCGTGCTATACTGTCATAGTATATTATACGGCACTAGTAGCCAAAAAGCTACTGATACCGAGACAAAAACCGAAATCGCTGTAAGCGTGCCTCCAAAATTTGAAGAGTTCCTTCAATTTCCCCAGGATATCGTCATCAGATCCTAACATGCGGACAATGGGACCACCTTGGATGTATGCCCTTTCTAATAAAAAAAGAATTATCAAAATCGGACAACACTGTAAAAAGTTATGCGTGGTCATACATATAAAAAAAAAAAAAAAAAAAAAAAAAAATATACGTGTCGAATTGAGAACCTCCTCCGTTTCTTTTCGTCGGTTAAAAATACACGTTAAATGGTACCACTAAAAATATTTGTATAATAATGCTTGTTGCGTTGAGATCTCATGCAAAACCAAGTTTCTAACACTATTTGCATATAGTTGTTTACGTAAACCTTTGTCTTAACTTAAGAGTTAAGCTAACTCCACACCAAATTTCATTAAAATCGCTCCAGCCGTTTACTTGTGAAGAAGTAGCAAACATACACTCACTCACAAACATACACACTCACACACTCACAAACTTTCGCCTTTACGACAGCAGTATGATATCCATTTAATCATACATACATGCAATGTATCCAGTAAGCTGTCAGCATGCCTTTTAAATTAACTTAACCCCGTCGTTTTATATCACAAATATTGACTGTTGGTACACTTCATCCGCCGGCATATTGGTATCATGTCGACTGATCCTTTGAAAATACATTTCCCGGCTCCTTTACATCGGCGCTGAGCAAATATAGCGAGCCTTGGAGCCTTCAGCTTCCTTTGTAACGCTTAGCTCGGAGTATGAATGGAACGATACTCCGAGATGTCTCAAAGCAGACTGCAAATAGCTCCGCAGTGCTCCTTACAGCGACAGCGGACCGTGAATACTAGAATTTATTACATTGTCGATGTAAAGCGTTAACTTTGTCGCGCATTGATGGGACTGCTGCAAAGGCCGTGAGCTTTCCTACAGTCTTTATATTATAAAAATATAAACGGAAACTATTGTCGGAGTGTTTATTTTATCGACTACAAGTTGTGCCTTGACTGCTATCACACCTGATGTGTGATGATGCAATCTAAGATGGAAGCGGGCTAATTTGTTAGGAGTAGGATGAAATCCACACCCCTTTGGGTTTCTACACGACATCGTACCGGCACGCTAAATCGCTTTGCAGTACGTCTTTGTCGGTAGGGTGGTAACTAGCTACGGCGAAAGCCTCCCACCAGCCAGACCAAAGACAAATCAAGGAAAATCTCAATATGCCCCGCCGGGAATCGACCCCAGGACCTCCGTCTTATAAATCCACCGCAAAGAATGCCCGTATAGTTTTAAACCTGAACGTGAAATATAGCCGGTGTATTCGTGTTCCTAAGGCAATCGAAGTGTTGGTAAGGCCATCGACGTGTAGTTTAGTTAGTAGTTTGATATATTATTTTTGGTTACATATTTTTTAATTCAATACCAACGTCTATAATACAGCAAAGCTTCGATTGTGAATATTACGTAGACATTGACATTGAATAAATCTATTAATAGATAAGAAAAATCTAATCGAAGTCGAAAACGCAGAAGTAAATAGAACTCGTTGAACGTAACACTTTGAATGGAACTAGTTGGTTACAAGGAAGCTACTAGTAGTATATATTAGAAGTATAGTACAAGCATCTATATCGCCTCTAATGGATTGGCCCGGAAACATATTGGCCTGATCTTAAGAGGTCACCACACAACCATGTTGTGCCTTGTGGCGATGTTAGTGTACGAGCACACGTAATCAGTGTACATCGGGTAGCTTACAGGAAAAGGCATGTTGTAAAAACTATCGGACAATCTGAAAATATTTTTAAACTAGTTATTGAAAATTAATAATTTAATTAATCTATACATATAAATAAAATTGAAGTGTGTGTTTGTTATATTGAAACAACCGTTTTTTGCTACATGCATATGAATGTATACGATACATACACCAAAATACAATTTTTACAATGTCGGTCTGTTTGTTCCCGCTAATCTCTGAAACTACCAGTCAGATTGTAAAAAAAAAATTTATATATGATAGCCAGATTCATGAGGAGTAACACAGGGTAACGGCCCACCATAGGGCTAAGCCTTCCTCCATGTAGCGGAGGAGATATGAAGCGTAGACCCACCACGCTACTACAATGCGGATTAGCGGGCTTATGATGATAATGTTTCATACATTAAAGATCACTATCAGATGTTGATGATAAAAACCGGGACCGACGGCTTAACGTGCTCACCGAGGCACGGGGTGTAACACCACCAACTTCCCGACTCCGGGCTTGGAATGTACCGATAATTTCATACGAGTAGAAGAATGAAAAACTCAGGCGACTATATCCTAACTAATATTATAAATGCGAAAGTAACTCTGTCTGTCTGTCTGTCTTGCTTTCACTCTACAACTACTGAACCGATTTAAATGAAATTTGGTACACAGTAAGTCTAGAGTCTGAAAAAGGACATAGGCTACTTTTAATTGCGAAAAAAGGGTTGTAAGGGGTGAAAGGGGGGATGAAATGTTGTATGAAAGTATCGTCATTTTGAAAGCTTAAGACCTATTTCTTAGGCAGTTGATTAGATATTAATAAATATGACATTCAAAACTTAGAAAAATTAGGCTGCCGTAATAACTAATTCCACGCGGACGAAGTCGCGGGCAAAAGCTAGTATTAATAATAAAATAACATATTCCGGCGACCCGACCCAGCATTCAAACCTCGACCTCGTGAACGAAGCCACTATACCAAAGAGATAGTTAACGAGGCCAAAAATCGTAGTGCTCTAATTCCCGTTCATTGTCTTACCGAAACCTTAAAGCAATAAAACCTCTTATGCGCAAAAAGAATCAAGATTAGAAAAGCCTTTTTCCCTCCATACAGCATATTTCCATCGGTATTGTGTAAGACGAGAAATGAAAATGTTACCTTAGTTATTTCGTCTCATAAAGTCCGGGCAGCAATTTACTTGGTGGTGAGTTTCGGGTTGATCTCGCCCTGACCGTCGCTTCCAGTTCATTGTCTTATCCGCTACATCAATCATGGACGGGTCGACCGGACCGTCCGGGCAAACGAATATCGCGACGTTGTGTGAACGTAATGCGGTGCGCAAACTATTTGTTTAGATTTATGGGTTTTTGAATGCTTGTCTCTCGGATTATTTTAATGAACGAAAATTGTGTATGTGAGTTCCAAATTGAAAAAAGGCGGAGGTTTTCATTTCGACGCGTATTTTTTTAATATTTGTTAATTCTTAACCGATTTTGGAATTTTTTTTTATTTGAAAGGAGAAAAAATTTGGTCCCACAAAAGTAGGTTTTGTAGTTTAGACTTTATTTAAAAATAAGTGTAAACCCACAAAACCTGAAAAGAATTTTTATTGTGTTTTGTGACTTTATGTTCATTACAATTATAGTTCCAATGAATTTTATGATGGCAATAAACAACAAAATAAATTTTTGTTGTTTATTTGTGCTATTTTCTTTGTGAGTCGACACGGATCACTAGATAGCACATAGGTACGATGTTATTTTTCGCTTCTCAGTGCAATAGATCTTAAAAATCGGGATTTTTTTTTAATTTAGCTTTTGATTCGTGATATGATACCTGGCTCTGTAGTAGGCCGTTAATAGGCTGATTATGATGACAGATTTTACTAAACTGCAGATGTTCCTATTATTCATTGTTCTTACTTAATTGTTTATTAATAAATGTTTAACCAACGATGATAAATAAATATTTCCATATAGCGCATCCAATTTGAATTCAAATTAATTCTTATTATTAGACAAAGCGTAATTTCGTTACTAACTAATTTCAATGCACTGCCCGCCCTGGGAATACAATACTGCACTGTTGTGCGTGTAAATAATAATAATAACGTTTGTGTATCGACATTATTAATTGTGTTTGTGTATACAGAGCAAATATTATTACATTGTGTTGTCTATGTGTGCCGAAGCCTTCATCAGATTCTTGCTATCTTATGCTGTAAAACGTTAGTCCTTTGTTATTTATGGAGAGCTGAAAGTTTTCTTATAGCGCTATTGTGCAAAGATGTTTTAATATTTCTACAGAGTGAGCTTCTAATTAGTCTTTATCTATAGTATGATGTTAGACAGAAAAGCGTAGATAATAAACTTACCGCTGGCATTTGAGTTCAGTATTTGAAAGCAGAACCTATGATTAACCGAACTTAGCCATTTTTACCCGACTGCATCAGAAGGAGGGTAATGTTTTTCGAGCGTATGTTTGTATGTATGTATGGCCATTTCTTCGGCACGCGCTACAGCCTAAGCGGCTGAACGGGTTTTTGACATGTTTGGTGTCGTTGAATTTGGCTAAATTGTGGAAGTGACATGGGCTATATGAATTTTTCAAAATGGCAGCTGTAAATGGGGGAAAAAAGGGGGGACTTGTGCATTTTTTTCTTTTATCCTAGCAATATGGGTATCAAATGAATATAAAGACCATTTAATTGCGTGTAGTACAGGCTTTTTGAAATATAAATTTAAAACACAGAAACAGGGTTACCTACTGCGTAACTCCGCTGCCGATAAAATAAATATTAATCATACACTATTTCATGTGGATAGATAACAGTTAAGGCTTCAAAAATATTATTTAGCCAAAATTTTAAAAAGGTTGCAATTTCAGAACATCTTTCCTGATAATATTTAAAAGTCCCGTACTTTTATAACAGCAGCGGGACGATAATTTTATATTAAAAAAAGGAAATTTGGAAGCTTAAAAATCACCTTTTCACCGCGGGATTTTAGCTTAATCATAATTAGATTCATTAACATCAAAAGACGGGCGGGATTTTTTTTTGAAACGTCTTCCTTCCTCAAACAAGAACT
The DNA here is from genome assembly GCA_034621355.1 of Mycalesis mineus. Taxonomy (NCBI): domain Eukaryota; kingdom Metazoa; phylum Arthropoda; class Insecta; order Lepidoptera; family Nymphalidae; genus Mycalesis; species Mycalesis mineus. The sequence goes on along the minus strand of CM067889.1, from coordinate 3,148,877 downwards.
GACGATTCTGTCGATCGTGAAATTTTCCGCTCCACCTCGCAAGTGGGGACGGGGCTTAAAACAAAAAGGCTGCGTAGGCAAGTTTAAAAGTTCATTCCGACCGTGCGCTCCATTAGTTTTGGACGATGTTGGGGCGATTTTTCCGATCCTCTGATAGACGAAGAGCTGGCAGGGGTTTTACATACTTTTTTTTTTCATTTAATAACAGCCGTGAATAGTTCGAGTGCGAGTCAAAAAACTAGTAATTTATTTTTCTATTCTACTAAACACTGATGGATCAGATCGGTGGAGCAATCCAGGATCAGAAAAGAAACCTTCAAAATACTTTTCTTCGGAGTGAAAAGTATTTTGAAGGTTTCTTTTCCTCAGGAAATGGATAAATCTGTTCAATTGTAAAGTCATTCGCAGTCGTACATTGTAAATTTTTTTGAGTTCGAGTTACCTACCTACATACATACCTACTCACTGTTACATACCTACCCACTGTTCATAATTAACTGTTAGCTACTACTTTTTTGTAACTACAATTAAATAAAATGACCACTAGCTCTTTTGCTACAAGTTTCGGGGGCGACCCCACGACCCCGCGCCGCGGTGCGCCGCTGTAAGTAAACAGGGATCACAGAGATTTTTTGCAATTACTTCCATGCGAATTAACGTACATAATATAAAAGTTCGCCATAGATATATTAAACTAAAAAATTAATTAAATACCTTTTATAATCATTTAATACAAAAATTTCTTACACCTATCGAAAATTGTATTTTTGAACTTTCTTTAACTTTTCTTTTTTATAATTGCAATATAAAATAAATAAATAAATAAATGATGCTCCCGGGATCCAGGATCACCAGGCCACGCGATGGAACATCGCTGGGTGTTATTGGGTATTTCAGCTGCTTCTCAGCCGTGGAGTCCCACATACCCCTAACCCAGCGTAAAAAAAAGTATCAGTATAATTTGAATGACAAATGTCGTTGTAAATATATTCGTATTAAAGCTGACATCGAGCGAGCTTGCAGTCAGCAGTTAACATTACGTTAGCCATCAACGCTTCTTTACAAAACATGTCTAGGCTGTTATATATCAATAGCCAGGTCACATTGTAAGTGTATTAAGGCGTTTCCACGCGAGCGGCTCGTTGACCGCTTTCCCGCCTGTGCCAAAACCGTGTTGGCATTAATATTGTGGGTGTTCGAGCCGTGAGAGCGGTTCCCTTTTCGGGCTTCATTAGCGTCTTCTTTGATAATAATGAACGTGTACTTTATTGTGTTAAAAGCGTGGATAATTCGTGTGAAAGTGACATAAGTTGGCACATACTATTTTTTTAAGGAAGCGACAAAATTAGTGTTCACCCTCAAAGAACAATTAAACAAAATTGTAAAAAAATAATCATTGTGAACTATGGTAGAGCAAGTATTGATTATCTTGCCGACCACTGTAGAGGTTTTTTTTATATACTACAAGTTGGCTCCTGACTGCTATAACACCTGTTGTTAAGTGATGATGCAATCTAAGACAGAAGCGGACTAACTTGTTAGGAGTAGGATATCCACACCTCTTTGGTTTGTACACAACAAACCTGTTTGTACTTTGTCGGTAGGCTGGTAACTAGCCACGGCGAATGCCTCCCACCAACCAGAGTTACTATGTCTTTGATGTCTCAAAAGCACTTGTAAAGTAAGCTAAGTCGAAATAAACAAATTTTAAATTTGTTTATGGTTGGTAACTTGCTAAATTCTTTCTTGTCTAAGTAGTAAAGGTTGGCAGCTAGATTTTAAAATTGACGTAATTAATATGTCAATTTTAAAAGTATCAGGTTTAAAGAACAATTTTGTATACGAGTACATCCTCGAACGAAAATAAATTATTGCAATTTCAATCAAAAGTGAAAACAATACTTTTATTCTAATAGACAAATTAAAAATAAGTAAAGTAAAATTCTTTCCTTAGTGACAGTTTTTTAAAGTTAAGTCTGTCTGTAGCGTCATAACAATTTGGCGGTACAACTATAATTTCCATATTTGTTTTTCCAAATCGAACTGTTGACTTCCAACCCTTCTGCGTGGTGAATTTGATTTTCGCAACTGAGCGAATCGCGCGGAAAACTGCCAAAGAAAATTTGCATGCGGTTACCGATGTGTTTGCTTTAACTTGTTGTACTTTGTTTGCAATATTTCTAGTTTGCAATATGTTTGCAATGGTCTACTTTCGATAGACGTTTTGGGTTTGTTTGTAATAGTATAGATTGGCAAGTTACTGCTACCCTGACGTACCTTTAGTCTACTTTAGTCTAGGTTTGATGCTAGTCATAGATGATATTGTTAATAAATATTTGTAACTGTGAAAGTACTATTTTACTCACATATAATTAACATTTATATCAAGGCGAAAATTATTAGTATATTTTCGAGTGACCGGCTAGCGCGGACCTAAGACTGGTGGCACTGGGATTGAAACTCACTCATACGCTGAAATGCTAATATGCATAATGAGAAGGAGAGAAGATAAAAAGAGAAGAAGAATAAGGGAGAAAATAACAAAAGAGGGCATAAGGATATGCATTGCGGTTCCGTGCCAATCCTCGGAGTCCAAAGAAGGTCATTTTAGTCCGAGAAAGTCAAACATTCTCTACCGAGAGGCAGAAGTTTGAAGAGATATGTTACTCCTTATCGAGAAAAAATCCAAATCAAAATTGCCAAACTTTATAACATTCATAATATGTATTAGTCAGTAGACACTGTATAATAAACAATATCAGAACAGCAGAACATAATAGAATATAAAATTGTTAATGATATTCTCAAAATTATATAAACAAATGAAACTTTTGAAGGTAATGCATCACTAAGTTACCGCATCCCATGAGAACAGAGTTTATTCAATACATCAAAAAGCGTTTACAGTTGTACGAACTAAAGCTTTATCTGAAAGTCTGAATCCGTACATTAAGGGATACCTCGGGGGAAATCATTGGACGTAGGCGTTTGTTTTCTTGTATTGGCTGACAAATTATCGTTGCTATCGACTAAAGGAATTTTTCTAGAGAATAGTTTTTAAAGATGTAAACAGACTTATTAAATTCAGAATTCAGTTAGTAACTGTTGTGTACCCTAGATGGAATCTAGGCGGCTAATGTTAAAGATTTTTGGAAATCCTTACAAACCGCCTTATGATTTTGACGATTTATGGGTATCTTGTTTTCTTTGCGGTCAATGGAAAATACCGTTGTCCTACCTTAAGTAGGGAACCATAGCCGAACAATACATCATAAGACATTATATTATATTATAATTTGCCTTGGTCTGGCTAGTTAGATACTATCCTACCGACAAAGACGTACCGCCAAGCAATTTAGCGTTCCGGTTCGATGTCGTGTAAAAACCGAAAGGAGTGTGGATTTCATCCTACTCCTAACAAGCTCGCTTCCATCTTAGACTGCATCATAACTTAACATAAGGCGTGATAGCAGTCAAGGGCCAACTTGTAGTAGATGAAAAAAGTAGGTTCCTGACGCTGCTCCAATGCGGGTTGGCGGGCTTAGGGTGATAATGTTTCATTTGTTGACGGTCACTATCAGATGTTAATGATAGTGACTGGGAACGACGTCTTAACGTGCTCTCTGAGGCACTGGAGTGTGACACCACCAACTGATTACATGTTGATGTACTCTGTGCCCGGTTGTGAACGGATACACAGATCTAAGGTATTTCATTTTATGAAAAGTATTCACAAACATTACAAGTTAAATAATTATACGACTGTAAATAATAACAAATTATCTCTCTAGTAGTTTGTTGAACAGGTTTGTTTAAAACAATACAAAGCGGAGCTTGTGTAAATTATTCTGAATCAGTACCCACTTACAGAGTGCCGGGGGAAATCAGACGGCAAGGATTGTGCTTATTGCTTACTTCTATCGCAACACAAATTATAGCACATTCTTCTTCATTTTACTCCTTGTTTTTTAATATAAACCAACTGATCCTGCATTGGAAATTGTTCAACCTACTCAGACTTTACACTTATCATCTGGTTATTTCTTGATTAAGTATTACATGTTTTATCTCGTTACAACCCTGTGCCTTGAGAGAGCACGTTAAACTATCGGTAAAGATTATTATTAACATGAGTGAGTGTTCCAAGAGTAAAAAAAAATCACTCGAAGCCCGCCAGCCCATATGCGGGTAGCGTGGAAGCCATGAACTTCATATACGAATCCGATTGCAACCACATGGCCGTCGATACATACATAACATCACGCCTTATTCTCATAGGGGAAGGCAGAGAGTAAATGCTTCCATTTGCCACGGTCCTTGTTTGTTTTCTTCCACTCTAATCAATCCTTTCACACAAGTTCGTCGGATTAGGGTACTCTTGACCTAGCCATTCTTTAAAATGTCCTGTATTTGGTCCAGGTCCATTCACCTAAGCATTCCCCTTCCAACATTTCCATTCACACTCGCCTCATAATTCTCTCTACATGCCCAAACAATCTAAACATCTCTTTCTCCATTTGAGTCACTACATCTTCTTTTATACCACACTGTTTTCTTATCACATATTATTATCAAGACTACTACAGAGCCAAGCCTCTTTTACTTATTATGATAATTAAGAATTTAAAATAATGATATCACGTACGTTTCAACACAATATGTGAATATCGAGATAAAACTACCTTTTATGTTTAATCCAGAATTTAATCTAACTTTATCCCAAAAATCTAAATAGGGTCAACAGTTGCGGCGTAAAGGAGTAGTAACAAACATACACACAAACTTTCGCTTGTACAATATTAATCTGATAAAGGAATTATCCGAAACAAGGAGAGTTTAGAAGACGCAAATACATGTAACGGCCATGAATCACGCGTCAACCGGCGCAAGATCTCGCAAAGCCTTTATCTAATTACGCGGGCGAGCATCAATCACGCTACATCGGGACAAACATTGTACAAACTGGACAATTTGTCACGCCCGTAATCAGAGTGGCCTCGGGATCCGTTAAACCTGAAGCGATGGGACTTTAATTAACAGCAACTAAACAAGACTTTGTGAACCAACAATGTAACTATTATGAGGAAAAATTAATGTCTTGCGTTTAAATATAATAGAAGCAAGTGTTATTGAGATCATTAATTAATTATTTATTTATTTTGCATTTCTTCGATGAATCTAAGCAATAAAGTCCAGCAGAAAAACCACAACGTACTCCAAAACCTGAATATACTCAGAAAATATTTGACGGTCTCCGTAGCACAGTGGATATATAAGACGGAGGTCCTGGGTTAGATTCCCGACTGGGCCGGATATGATGTTCTAAATTGGGCCAGGTCTGACTGGTCTGGTCTGGATCTGAATAAAGGTCCTGGGTTAGATTCCTAAGATTTTTGAAGAGGTTAATGTACGTAATTGTACATAAACCCATATGCCAGAGGACACGGTGTGCCATACTCTGTCATGGGCGCCACAGAGGCACTCTTTGGTGTCTCTTCTAAATGGAGATCTTTCGCTGCCTAGTATTGTCAAAAAAAAAAAGGTCTGGCTGGTCTGGTCTTTGCCCGTGAGTAGATGCCACCCTACTGACAAAAACGTGCCACTAAACGATTAAGCGATCCGGTACTATATCGTGCAGAAACTGACGGGGGTGTGGATTTTGATCCTACTTCAAACAAAGTAGGCTGCAAACACATTTAATTTATATTAGGTATAAAAATATATAAAGACAGTGTTAATATGTTTGGAGTCTTCAACTTAGCTAACACGCACCAAGTCCGCGTCATATTTCTATTCTCTAACGGAATTTGCAATCGGGCGGAATGTTATTAAGCGCCGACGCTCCGCGGATGTGTCCCCCGGCATCCATACCTATGAGATTACGAACCCTTTTTTCTCGATACCCGTTTATGACCCGTCGGGGTCGTGACCATTTTACCAAACTAATTATTTTACGTGTCCCCACTGACGTCTCAGTTTTGCATTTTCACATTTAAAAAAAATTAACAAAAAATAGAACCGACTCGAAACGCACTAAAAAGTAAAAATAACTGTGTCATTTATTTGCTTTAATTTACTTAAGCATATCTATGAAGTCGGTGCCAGCTAAGTTTAAGGAACATTTATTTTACGTAGTAAAGCAGTTTGTGGGTTCTTGGTAACGTCCTTAAAGTAGAAACCTTGGCTGGCACCGACTCCTAGATATACTTAAGTAAATTAAAGCAACTAAATGACAGAGTTATTTTTTACTTTTTAGTGCGTTTTGAGTCGGTTCTATTTTTTGTTAAAAAAATTTATTTCTTACTTTTTAGTTATTTATTGCCATGTAACGTACTCGTACTATACTGTCATAGTATATTATACGGCACTAGTAGCCAAAAAACCTACCGATACCGAGACAAAAACCGAAATCGCTGTAAGCGTGCCTCCAAAATTTAAAGAGTTCCTTCAATTTCCCCAGGATATCATCATCAGATCCTAGCATGATGGCAATGGAACCACCTGAGATGTATGCCCTTTCTAATAAAAAAAGAATTATCAAAGTCGGACAACACTGTAAATGTTATGCGTGATCATACATAAAAATATATATATATATATATATATATATATATATATATATATATATATATATATATATATATATATATATATATATATATATATGTATGTATATACGTGTCGAATTGAGAACCTCCTCCGTTTTTTCTTCGTCGGTTATAAAATCATCATTACGTGACCCGACCGATTCGAACCCTGGTCGATACGTTGATACTAGCTACTAGCTACTAAATGTCGGTGCATTTTGAAAATTAATTTTAATTAGTATTTCAAGAAACCTAAGAGTTGTATCATATCTAAGCTAGTCTATCGGTATAATAACCTAACGCGGCCCACGAGCTCGTCGTCATCGGTGCTAACGTTCACACTTCATTTATTTTTAAACACATGTCCGTTCCGCAGACGTGTCTAGCTGGAGTAATTAGATACTCGATAATAATTATCCTTTTATGACATTAGCTAAAACTTGAGACGAACACACCAATATTGGATTGACCTATAAGATCTTTACTTAAAAAACATCTCACATCAGTTTTTAAACTAAAAAAATGCATTATAAGCGGTTCACACGTTTAAAATTTATTTATATGCAATGAACTCGCGCTTGACCATTATCTCATCTGATGGTAAGTGTAAATACGGTCTAAGATTCCCATCTTAGCCTTTGCTTAAAAAATGTCTATTCACTCTTATTTTAAAGATAACCAAGTTCTGGGAATAAGGAAAATCGGTTCACTCGTTTTAAAATATTTTTTTTATATAAGCTCGTCCTTGATCACGATCTCACCTGATGGTAAGTGTGAATGCGGTCTAAGGTGGGAGGAGTTTGCTTAGAAAATGCCTATTCACTATTGTTTTAAAGTTGTAGGAATAAGGAAAAACTAATCTCGGAAGAGCATTCCATGCCATAGCTATGGGTATAATATAAATGATTTGATTTGATGATGAATTACCATGTTAAAAACTGATACACGGATCTATTTTTTTTTTGGCTTATTAGTATCTTATAGTTAAGAACCAACTCGATCACTCATTTAAATATGATGCTACAGACAGACACACTAACATAGAACGAAAGAAAGAAAAATGTTTAATTAGGAAAAACACGACAAATAAAAATTAAATACAATAAAATAGCCATGCAGGATGTGAAAGTGATGTGAAAAAGGTCCTCACTCAGTATTTTGCAGTGCCCTTCAGGACACCGCGCTGGTCTTCCGTGAAGCTTGTCAGATGAGGTGACGTCTGGTCATTATAATAATATATAAATACATGATAGTATACTTAAATTCAACTGACAAATTATACAATAACCCTTCTTTACATGGGGGTTAAAAAAGCAACAGGGAATCTGATACACATTTGAAAGAATAGTACGTTTTCAAAAAGCGAATGAATTTCCTTTCATTTGACGGAATCAAAGACTTGTTTCACGGTCGAAAGGGCATCAACAAAAACCATCCCTGTAGCAACCCCGCGCGGAGGGCAGGAGATACAAGGGTAGATAATTGTAAGTACCTCATTGTCTCAATTGTGGCGGGAAAAACGCGGGGCCGGCGTTGAGGTCCCTCATCAACTTTATTAACTTTGTTACCTTTTCATGTTGAGGTGTTCGGACCCTTTCGTAAATGTCATCATATTTTTGAGTATTTACTTATCTTATACTAGCGGACGCCCACGACCCCGTCCGCGAGAAATTCTGTTTTGTGATAGTTCGACAACTGTAGCCTATGTCCGTTCTCAGGCTCTAGACTATTTACTATTACAATCAGAGAGAGACGAATATCTTAGCATTCCATGGATTCACCGTGCGGGTGCCGGGTCCATCGCGTGGCTGAGAGAAAAACTCCGAACAGAGCCCGAGACTTGTGACTCGGGTGTAGGTTTAAGGGTACCCTTTGTGACGCGCGTCAACACTCACCTCCTCTGTTCAAGTTATTCTCCCTGCCCAACCATATTCGGAAGGACCCTACTAGTGCAGCTTTGGACACTCGTTCCAATATGGAGCTTACTGCGCTTCTAGTAAGGCCAAGGTCTTTTAGCAGGTTGTAGAGAGACTTCGCTGGTATACCCCTCGCACCCACTTCTACCGCGTATAAACTAACCACATAGCCATTTTTGGTTAGTTCATTAGTAAGGTCATAGTATTTCATCATCATCATCATCATTATCAGCCAATGGACGTCCACTGCTGGACATAGGCCTTTTTTAGGGACTTCCAAACACAACGATCCTGAGCCGCATGTGCCCAGCGGCTCCCTGCGACCCGTTTGATGTCATCAGTCCACCTGGTGGGGGGTCGACCAACACTGCGCTTTCCGGTGCGGGGTCGCCATTCTAGCACCTTCGGCCCCCAACGTCCATCAGCTGTTCGAACCACGTGCCCCGCCCATTGCCACTTCAGTTCTGCGACTCGCTGAGCTATGTCGGTTATTTTGGTTCTTCTGCGGATCTCCTCATTTCTGATTCGATCACGCAGAGATACTCCGAGCATTGCTCTTTCCATCGCCCGCTGAGTGACTCTGAGCCTTCTTATGAAGCCCGCAGTTAGCGACCAAGTCTCGGATCCGTATGTCATCACTGGCAACACGCACTGTTCGAAGACCTTCGTCTTCAGGCACTGAGGAATTTTGGACGAAAAGATGTCACGCAGTTTCCCGAACGCTGCCCAACCGAGTTGGATTCGGCGGTTCACCTCTTTCTCGAAATTGGACCTACCTAACTGGACCATATGCCCTAGGTATATATACTCGTCTACAATTTCGAGTGCAGAATTTTCAACAATAACTGGGTGGAGCGAAACATGAGCATTACACATGATCTTTGTCTTGCTCATGTTCATTTTAAGGCCCACCTGTTGAGAAACTCTGCTGAGGTCATTGAGCATATTATTAAGGTCATCTAGAGATTCTGCCATTATCACTACATCGTCGGCAAACCGCAGTTGAGTGAGGTACTCGCCATTGATGTTGATGCCAAGTCCGTTCCAGTCCAAGAGCTTAAAGACGTCTTCCAATGCGGCGGTAAATAGCTTCGGGGAGATAACATCTCCCTGTCGCACTCCTCGCTGCAATTGGATTGGCCTCGTAGTCTCATCCTGTATACGGACTGACATGGTGGCGTTTTCGTACAGGCACTGCAACGCTTGGATGTACCGGTAGTCGATTCGGCACCTCTGCAATGACCTTAACACAGCCCAGGTTTCCACCGAATCAAAGGCTTTCTCATAGTCCACAAACGCCAAGCAAAGTGGCCGGTTATACTCTTCGGTCTTTTGTATAACCTGCCGCAGCGTATGGATGTGGTCTATGGTACTAAAGCCTTGTCGGAAACCGGCTTGTTCGGGAGGCTGGAAGTCATCAAACCTACGAGCGAGACGATTCGTGATGACTCTGGAGAACAACTTGTAGACATGACTCAGCAGCGAGATTGGTCTGTAATTCTTCAGCAAGGTATTGTCACCCTTTTTGAAGAACAGAACAACCACGCTCCTGTGCCACGCCTGAGGCGTCTTGCCCTCGTGAATGACGGAATTGAACAATCGCTGAAGGACTTCAAGTATCGGTTTACCACCCGCTTTCAGGAGTTCTGCTGTGATTCCGTCATCACCTGGCGCCTTGTTGTTCTTTAGGTGTTCAAGAGCCATACTAATCTCGTCTAGGCTGACGTCCGGGATATCTTCGGTATAGTGTCGGGTCAATTTAGCTCTGGGGTCTTCAGCCAAATTGTCAACAGGCTTTTGAGTTGACGTGTATAACTGTCCATAGAACTTCTCGACCTCACCCAAGATCTCGGGCTTGGAAGAAATGAGATTACCGTCATCGGTCTTCAGACGCGTCAACTGACTGCGTCCAATAGACAGATCTTTCGCGAACACTTTCGAGCCACGGTTGTGTTTTATTGTATCTATGATACGCTCGGTGTTGTAGCGGCGTAAGTCACATTTCTGCGACTTAGAGATCTGTCTATTGATACGTTGGTAGTTCAGAGCGTCCCCTGAAGACTGTAATCGCATTCCTTGTCTTTCCTCCATGAGCTTGAGTGTTTGGTCAGAGAATTTCTTGTTGGTTTTTGGGCGGTGGGTCTTATAAAACTTAGACCCAACCGAATGGACAGTTTCCACTAGCCTGTTGTTCAGATCGTCCACATCAACACAATGTGCTAGGCAATCGAAACGGTTCTGGAGTTCCAGTTGAAAGCTTTCGGGGTTTTGGATGTGGGCACGAGTAGGTCGGAGCGTTGACTTCACCAGTCGGTACCGTTCAAGCTGTACATTGATATTCAACGTGCCTCTTACCAGTCGGTGATCACTGCCGGTTTTGACCCTATTGATCACAGAGACATCGTTGAATATATGCCGTCTGGTCGACAAGATGAAGTCAATCTCATTTCTCGTGGAACCATCGGGGCTCAACCAGGTCCATTTCCTATGTGGTGGCTTCTTGAAGAAGGAGTTCATCATAAAGAGGCCCTCCTTCTCCATGAAGTCAGCCAACATTTGGCCCCTGTGGTTCCGTTGCCCATAGCCAAATTGCCCCACTCTCAACTCTGAACCACTCCTCTCGCCCAGCTTTGCATTGAAATCCCCCATAACAACATTGTAGTAGGAGTTCGAAGCATGCAGGGCTCTTGAAATATCCTCATACAATACCTCTACCTCCTCGTCGGGTTGTGCCGAGGTCGGTGCGTAAACCTGTATAACCTTCAACGAATACCGTTTGGTAATTCGGAGGACAAGGAACGCTACCCTGCTCGACACACTCTCGACTCGTACAACATTGTTAACGAGGGACTTGTGAACGATAAACCCAACACCACCTTGGGACAGATGTTCGCCCTCCCGGTAGTATAGTAAATTGCCGGAATTCAGGATTATCGAGTCCTCGCCCTCTCTTCGGACTTCAGACAATCCTATAATGCTCCAGCGCAGCTTACTTAATACTTCTTCCAGTTCGATCACCTTTTCGTCAGTCCTCAAAGTGCGTGCGTTGAATGTTGCCAGGTCCAGTCGTCGGGGTTGGCAGCGGAATCTCTTTCGGAGATTCTTGACACCCCTTGCCCCGCCGTTACCATGACCGCTGCCAGAGCCAGGAATAGCGGGGCTGCCGGGGACTAGGGGCTGTTTTCTTGGACCGTCTCCCATAAAAGAAATGCCCTATAGTGACCACGCTGGGCAGGCGGGTTGGTCACCGCAGAGCTGGACTATTCGAACCAGTGTCACTGCTGCCTGACACTGGCCTCATTTTGTAGTCCAGCCTATTTGGAATGGTTATACCGCCATTCATCGGTCGCCAGAGCCTCGTTGGTCCATCTGCAGGGTGCACCGCGAGCAGGTGAGGTTGACATTTGGGGAGGCCGACTGGAACTATCATCCCCCTTACACCCTCTATCATCCCCCTTACACCCTAGTATTTATTCACTTTGAATACATGGTCTTTAGGGATGTTTGTTTCCCACGGCACTGTAAGCTCGACAAGTACTATACGTTTAATTTGTTTGGAAAAAAGAAATATGTCCGGTCTAGATGTCGTAATAGCTGAGTCTTCCGGGATTTTATAGTGCTTATCATACGTGTCCATTAATATAGTCCAATCAGGAGCAGAGCCCAGAATTGAATAAGGCTTGCTGGTGGAATTTGTACTTGAGCCTGCTTTAACGAAGTTAGTTTGTCTTTTATTCGTCGTCAACCCTTTTTGAGCCCTAGCTACTGAAAGGCTTATAGCTTCACGTATGATTTCTAGTACTCTGTCGTGGCGGCGTGAGTAGAGACCCCTGTCCAGGAGCACCTTGCATCCTACCAATAAGTGCCTTGCAGTGCCCACTGCCTCACCACAGGTATAGCAAGATTTTTCCGAGGCTTTTCCCCATCTTACTAGGTTACTCTGATCTGGGAGAGTCAGTTGAAAGGCATTAAGATAAAATTTCAATAAGGCAGGAGACCAATCATACAGCAAGGCGCGCCACTTCAGAGCCAGAGGGATGCAGAACTCGCCTAAGTTTAACCACTCGTTTTGCATTTCTAGGTTCATGGCATGCACTTTGTAGTTGTCGTCCTCATCTTGTTTAAGAAAAGATTTTATTATGTCTTGGTCTTCCTTTTTACGTCTTGCACCCAACCCGGTTCTATTTACCTGAGCCCCTGCCATAAATTGTTTGTAAAATTGAAGCCTAGAGTCAAGTTTTCCGGCACCCTCGTCTTTAGGAAGTGATGCAACTAGTTCGTCCTGGGACTTAACTAGAATGTGCGTTCTGGTAACCCTGAGGTGTTTATAGAGTTCCGATGGCCTTTTTAGTTTTAACCCAAAATTATTGTAATCTCTGAATAGAGTTGAAGGGTCAGCCGAGAGTGCTAGACCAAACCAAGACTTCAATGTTTTTATGACATTTGCATCTAGTTTTGCCAGATGGGTTCTGCCAATATCATAAACGAGGAATGGCCAAGTCAGACGTGAAGTGAGATAGTTGTCATAGACCCACGCTTTTTTTTAGTAGTTTTGGTGTGATCGCGTAACAAACAGAATTACTCTCGCATTTTTAATATGAGTATAGACGTATAGATTAGAGGAAGCCTGCGACCTTGTCCGCGTTCAAACTCTGAACCTACTACCTACCTCTGAACTCTGACCTATTTCTTTGATGACTTTATCTATTGATGTAAATCGCATTAAAATTGCAATCCCTTGTGTAGTTTAAAACACAAGAATGGGGTAGCAGCAAAGTAAAATTAATAAACATTATTAGAAAAATTAGATAGGCCAACTATAGGGCCTCTCGACCTGTAACAAAGAGTATTTTAATCTGCCACTAAGTTGCTCCAATAAAAGTAGGCAAGCTTACAGATGTGTTCAAATTGAACTCAATTCATAAATCATAAGATGAGCACTGCCTAGAGGACCTCTTTTTAACCCGCCAGTAGTCGCGCATGGGTCGAAAAGACCCAGAGGTGAAGAATATGATCCGTAATTCCTTTAATATTATTAGTTTTAGTTTGCCGCGCTAGATACCTTCAAGTGACTATATAGTGAACTCGTACCCCCCACCTCGGCCGTTTTCCCTGCAGCGTTTAACCAGGACGGACGTGTCAAGTGAGTATGGGTCTTTTAGACCCTTACGCGACGGTTCATGTTAGTGGTTTTTATAACTATTAAAATATAAATTATTATTAATATTGTTTGCACAATGTCTCGTATGCGATTAGATGACGCGAATATTGAAAAAATATTACATGAAGATTAAATTGAAGGGGAAGAATGTTCGGAAATCGAAGATTACTTAGAAATAGATGAACATGGTTCCAATTCTTGTCAAAATTTCAAAGAGGAATCTACTGAGTTTATATCTTCAAATCCAGTACCTATATCAGATAATTTTTTTCAAAGAAGAACTGATCTAAATGATTTACCATTGATCTACATTTGTCAAGGACACTATCTCTCTAGAAATGGCGCTGTGAAATGGATAAAACGCTTGCAATAAGAAACTGTTGAACGAAGACATTTTAAGATTTAGCTTTGGGCACAAATTTAAAAAAGATCATCTATCACTACTTTACCTAGGCTCATCTGTATTAAAATGTCGTAAATACTTGGGTAAGAAGAAATCACAGATATTTCTCTACCATCAGGAGTGTCAAGTCTCTACCAACATTCGTGCTCGATGTTCGCTCTGTCCCCCTAAAAAGGATAGGAAGATCAAGACCCAGTGCCATTACTGTCAGGCATTTATTTGCCGAGATCATACAAACTTTGTATGTAAAAATTGCAAACAAAAAGATTAATTAGAGTCTAGCAAACATATAAAAAATTAGTCTGATTCAAGACTGATAATTTTATAGAACTTTTTTTATGATAGATTTTGAGGCTGATTCTTATAAAACTAAGAATACATAATTGTTTATAAGTTTTTTTTTATACGAAGATACTCATATACTGTTATAAAAACATAATTATAGTTGTTGGTTATTGATAAAAATAAATAATTACCTAAGTTTTCTAAAGTGAAGTGTTAAAACTTAATTTTTTCTAGCATATTTTTAGTAGTTGAGGTAAAGTTGATTTTTCAAGTAAAATTAATTAAAATATCAAATTATATTACTTGTTTTATTGTTAAATATAAAACAAATACATTACATTATATAAAAATATGTGTCTTGTAATTTAAATCATCTATATAGTATCTGGGTCCTATCGACCCGCACGCGACTGTTAGTGTCCCAAAATGAAGCGCGAGTACTGGCGGGTTAAGTCAATAAAGCACACAATCGCATAAATCAGTACAATAAAGATAAATAATTCTTCGTTAAGTCATTCTGTAGTTGGAATTATCTCTATTGAGTATGTATAGAAAAGAGATTTTCCCAGGAGCTATAATAATATTTTCCGAGGGGTTAATCCACCCCAAATGGCTTACAAAAACGTACAAACATTTCTTTATAACAGTTAAAGTAGGAATATCGGAATAGAGATTTACAATATCCCATCAAATCCTTCCGAAGGTTTTCTTTCGAGGAAAAGGGTAGAAAGGGCGACAACTTGAAACATAATAATACCTATGAGAAATATATTTCAATGCCGATACAAATGTTAGCTGAAAAATACTGAACGTATGTAGATATTAATCTGGTTTGAGTAATATTGATTTTTGTACTAATGTAGTACAAAAAACAATGTAGATGTAGTTTAGTCATATTTTTTATCCGACTGCATCAGAAGGAGGGTAATGTTTTTCGAGCGTATGTATGTATGTATGTATGTTGTATGCCCATTTCTTCGGTACGCGCTACAGCCTAAACAGCTGAACGGATTTTAGCATGTGAGATGTCATTGAATTCGGCAAAATTGTGGAAGTGACATAGGCTATATAAATTTTCAAAATGGTGGCTGTAGATGGGAGAAAAAGGAGGGATGTGTGTATTTTTTCTTTTATCTTAGCAATATGGGTATCAAATGAAAGGTCGTAAAAAGACCACTTCAAAAATATGAATATCATAAAGTATTTAGAATTTTATATAGTTATACTCTTTTCAGTTCATTACTTCTAAGCAGTTGGGCTTTTGTTTTTTTAATAATTATTGACTGTGATATAACATATAGTAACAGTTCGTCTGCTTTCTTTAGCTGGCTTATATAGCGTCGGATCCTGGTTTCCAGTCCTGATTCTATAAAATATTGAGCCTTTCTTTGTTACCGACCGAACCGGGAAGTGGGTATTGTTACATCCCCGTTGCTAGAAGGGTAGATACTTTAAACGATCAATTAAGGTCATTATCATAGGAAAGAGATAATAATCGTTACGTAATCATAGCTGCTAAACGGTATTGTAGCAATATAGCTTTTCCCACCAGGATTCTCACAAGGGGAGGCCTGCATTGGACTAATCTAAAAGTCGGCTAACGATGATGATAAATATAATATAAAGAGTTTGTTTCTCTGAACGCGCTTATCTCAGGAACTACTGGATCTGATTGAAAAATGATTTTTGTGTTTTATAATCCATTTATCAGGGAGGCTTTGGGCTATATAGATAACATCACGCTGCAACCAATAGGAGGGAAGAATCAGTTATGAACTAAAAAGAGAAAAACAAGGATCACTATATCTATATAAAATTCTAAATACTTTATGGTGATCCTTGTTTTTCTCTTTTTAGTTCATAACTTCTAAGCAGTTGGGTTTTTTGTTTTTATAATAATAATTTTATTTCAGACTTTTTAGTTTGTGGTATAAAAATGACACGGTACACTTTTTGTCATTTTTTGTTAAAACAGTAATATGAACATGATATGATATTTATATTTTTGAAATGGTCTTTTTACGACCTTTCATTTGATACCCATATTGCTAAGATAAAAGAAAAAAATACACACATGCCCCTTTTTTCCTTTTGACGCAGTCGGGAAAAAAATGTGAAAAAACGGAGAAAATTATTTATCTTTGAGAGCTAATATAATATAATAAGTTGTGAGGAGTAAATGAAGCTTTTTTTTTATTTTCGTTATCTTATTTATTTTAATTCACACGGATGAAGTCGCTGGCATCTGCTAGTATAAAAAGAAACTAGTCTGCGGTACCATAATATTATATACCTACTTCGGTCAAAGTTTTACAATAACTTTTACTTATAATTATAGTTTATTTTATTTATGTATATGCAATGATAACTTTTGTACGTTTAACTGAAAAGAATATTATCATTTCCTATAAATTACGTTTATACGAATATATCACAACAAGCCCCAGTTTCATATAAAGACAAAAAAAACACACACAAAAAAATTATGGAGTGTATTTCCTGATATCCGCTCTTCCGTTTATGTAAATCTCTTTGACGAGGCCATTACGGGCACTGGTCAAAGTGGATATCGATTTGGCATTAACCGATTGTAAAGGCCATCAAAGGTGAATAAAGGCCTCACATTTTGGCGGAATCAAGGACCTTTTAGACTTATTACACGACCGGAGGGGAGGAATTAAAAAAACTTCTTTTGTGGTGATCTTTTACCCCTAAAGATATATGGGGCGATTGGTTGAAAAGTCTTTTGTTGGTATTGTATTAGGCAAGTGCTTTTAAAATATTTTTACCGTAATTGACAAAATTTGGAAAATTGCCGAGAATTTTCATTGAATAGAAGTTGATCGTTAATTTGCGAAATATTATTATGAATAGTAAATAATCTGTTTATTGTGCTCTTTTTGGTTGTGAATCGAAGCGAAATGTTGTGACTGAACATAGTAGAACAACTTTCCTTGAGGGTCATCACAGCTTATTAACAGCCAGGCCTCCCTTCTTATTGGAAACCGGATATAGAGCGCAGACCCACCTCACTGCTCCAATGCGGGTTGCAGGCTAAAGAGTAATATTTCATACATTAACAATCACTATCAGATGTTGACGATATTGACCGGGACCGACGGCTTAACGTGCATGAGGCACGGAGATGTATCACCACAAATTTCTCGACTCCGGGCTTGGAATATACTGAAAATAATAATGGACCACGCAGGTGGTCCACTTTATAGTACACGAACAAAGCAGTGCAAGGATAACATCCTACAAAGTGCTGCCCTGTATTCATCAACCAGATGCGTAGATGCTAAATTTCATTTGCCTGTAATTTCACTGGCAATCGTGTCCCTCACACCAGAATGTTGATTGGAGGTAGAAATAAACATAATGACTGGTGGAAGGCTTCGGCCGTGTTATCACCCTACCGACAAAGACGTGAAACCAAGCGATTTAGCGTTCCGATCGTGTAGAAACCAAAAGTGTGTAAATTTCATTCTACTCCTAATAAGTTAGCCCGCTTCCATCTTATCGTAAGCATCATCACTTACCATTAGGTGTGATTGCAGTCAAGGGCTGAGGAATAAAAAAAATTACTTACATTATAAACATGTACAATACTTAAATTGATACGAATTAAAATAAACGACACATAAAAAGATACTAACATGTATCATTAAATTGTTACAAAGTTGTCAAAAACATTCTTTGTTCATTATAAAACAGAAACTCTGCAGTTAAACAGAAGCGCCAATCCACCCGCACCTAATACTATAGTTTAGCCAGCCAAAAAACGAGTTTCGTTCTATTTACCAATAAAAAAAAAAACAAAAATCTATGCCCACCATTGTTCGTACGTGAAAAATTAGCCGCAGCAAACAATATCGAGCCGCCGTAACTGCATTAACCGCGTCTATATAGTCGGCTTTGTTCAAATAACTCACTTTTATTGTGCAACATTTTCAAACAGTTTATAGATTTATTAACATCGAACCCACTCAGTTCGCTAATCTGCGAATCTGCTGCAATGCTACAAAACATCAACTGTGAATTGGTATTTGAATTTTGTCGTAAGCACCATTGTTTGTTTGTGCTTTATAGTCCAGTCAAATAAGGTCTGAAATGAAAGTATTTGTTTCAGCTATTGCATTTTGGATATAAACACACAGGCATATTTAGCGGAACATAAAAAAGGTCCATAATTATAAAATTATGGTTTTATTTTAAAATCTACTTATACTACGTACGGATTTGAATAAAATTAAAACAATTGCATAAAATGTGATGTTCAGTTGTTTTCTTAATTTCAAAATATTTCTTTTTAAATTAAATGACGTATAACCCAGCCAGCAACCTTATATGATACTGATATCAAACCTTTTTTTATGTCCTGCTAAATATGCCGGTGTGTGTATGTAGTCTTAAAGAAACTAAATCAACGTTCTAAATTTTTAAGTGACCTTCCTTATGTAAAAGTAAAGGTTGCCCGCGGTTTCACTCGCCTAGTTCAAGTTTCCGTGGATATTTGGGGATAAAATGTGGCATATATCTGATATTGTGAAGTTTCATGAAAATACATTCAGTACTTTTTGTGTGAAAAAGTAAAAAACATCCATCCATCCATACATACAGACTTTCCCCTTTATAATACTAGTAAGGATATAGTAATATTTGTAAGGATAAACGATCAAGGATAAGACAAAAGAGTTCGAACAACAATGACGACTCGACTTGGATCGGAAGCGAGATGATCCTAAGCTTCGTCCACCTACTGTAGTCCCAGAAAACTATCGTGATGGTGTGCTAACTTCTGCCCTATGTGGTCGCACCTTTAAGGCTAAAATAGGGTACATTAGTCACTGGAAAGCTCACCAGAGGACTAACCATCAAAGTCTAGTTTCTAATACCCAGGCTTACGGATTCAGAAGCGTCGCTGTAGCCGAAATCGGCTTTGAGTCATCATCAAGGATATAGCGTTCCGGTACGTTGTCGTGCAGTAACCGAAAGGGTTGTGGATTTTTCAAACTACTCTTAACAAGTTATCCCGCTTCTTAGATTGCATGAACACTTTCCATCAGGTGTGAGTGCAAGAAAACGTATAAATAAATAGAATGACACGTAGTAAATAATCGTTCCCAGAGAGTACATTGTAACAGTGCCGTTGCCGCTCGTCAGTGCCGGTGCATGTCAATTGGCACGCGTTTATTTTCACTGGCATCTGTCGACGCGCGATGTATTGGCAGATGATATTTTGGTTTCTTACTTAATATACTAGTATCTACAAGATTTCTGAATGGCTGAATGTTAATATAGATTGTGCTTTCTTCTGCATGGAGGGAGACGCATGGCTTCTTAGTCAAATTCAAAATTCAAAATCATTTATTTCTAGCTTAGTTTAGAATCTCTCTCTGGAGGAGGTTCTCAATTCGACACGTATATATTTTTTTTATGTATGACCACGCATAACTTTTGAGTTGTCCTATTTTGATAATTCTTTTTTATTAGAAAGGGCATACTTCCAAGGTCATCATTTTAGGATCTGATGATGGTATCCCTGGGGAAATTGAATGAACTCTTCAAATTTTGGAGGCACGCTTACAGCGATTTCGGTTTTTGTCTCGGTATCAGTAATCTTTTTAGCAACTAGTGCCGTATAATATCCTATGACAGTATCATATGACATATCTAGGAGTCGGTGCCAGCCAAGGTTTCTACTTTAAGGACGTTACCTAGAACACACAAACTGCTTTACTGCGTAACATAAATGTTACTTAAACTTGGCTGGCACCGACTTCATAGATATGCTTAATTGAATTAAAGCAACTAAATGACACAGTTATTTTTTATTTTTTTTTTAATTTTTGAAACGCCTTTTTAAAACTATATAGATTAGCAATAAAGGGTGTTGACCCCTCGAATATACATACGAGTAGGTAAGAAAGAGATAGATGTCTACTCCTTGTCCTTTTAGCGACTTTCGGGTGTTGTACGCCATTTATTGTCAATCTATATGGTTCCGAGTAGCGGTGGTACCACTAGTAGAGTTACTACCAGACATGTCATAGATCGTCGAAAAACTAATAGAAATATTTTTGTTACAGATGCACCATCCAATACAGATGAAACCGGCTGACAGCGAAAACAGAAACGGTAAGTTTTTACTTAATTTCCAACAAATATAGACTCTCAAAACTGATGCTCTCAAAAGACGTACTATTCCTTCAAGTACTTTTATCCTTAGAACTCCTTTCTGACAGAGTTACTGCTGTTCTACATTGCAAACCTCCTGGTACTGCTATAGCGATCCCGGGACCAAAAGAAACCCCTGACAGACTGCAGACTATTTATCAGCTGACAGTTTGGTATATTTCTTATTAATATGAAGATGAATGTACAAATTTTAACGACTTAATTGTTATATTGATTTAGAAACAGACCAAACTCTTACTGTGGCGAGATAATATGTCCATAGTCTGTGGATCCTTTAAAAAATACTCTATCAAAAATAAAATTTTAGGTAAGATCCCGAAAATATTTGAAATGTCATTTAACAAAAATAGTCACACTATTATTATTTATTTATTTGCACACCACATGTCATAATAAAAACAAACAGGAATAATATTATGAACGAAGTAGAGGTACAAAAGACGTCCTTATCGCTTATTAGCGATTTCTTCCAGGCAACCTTGGGCCAAGGAATATATCAGGATCAAACTGCAGGTATTTTAATAAGTTCTAATAATTACATACTAATACACAACAAATTACATAAATAATACAATAAACATTAAAATAAATTATCGTTTAAAACAAACTTAATTATAATAACAGTTATAAAACCAATAACAATAAAACCTTTAAAATTATTCTAGTATTTAACATTTACATTTAACGTTGCCATATTTAAATATCAAAATCATCTAAATACAATTTATGCATAATTATAAATATTAATTAATTAATATCGAATTAATTCTGAAATTCCGTCGCTGCGATACCTACCGAACTTATCGATTGAACAATAATGACTTTTTAATGATATTTGATGACAACGCGTTGCTCTCTCTCTATCTGTCCCAATGGATGTGATAAGGATGGCTGTACAACAGTGGAATGCATTCGCCGGCATGGTATCCATTTACATAAACACATGTTAATTGTTGTGACATGTTTTGATACAATTTAACCGACTTTCAAAGGGAAAGGTATTCTTAAATCGATGACATTGTGACGGTTCTGTGCTGAATAGCCTGTGGTTTGGGATAACGACATCCTGAGTTCGCGTCCAGGGTCAGTCTGTGGAATAAGACTTAAGTATATCTTTCTTCTAATAATAGTATTGGTACCCCCGTGCCTCGTAGAATATGTTAAACCGTTAATTCCGGTCACTCTCAATAACACTTGATTTACCTTATCACCCAAAACCAGCCAACTTATCTACATTAGGGTTTGCAAGCTTAGTGGGTCAATGCTCCAAAATCCTCTTTCCTCAAAAGGCCAAATTCTGGGCTATTAGAATAGGATGAAAATTATGATAACTATCATATCTATAAAGGTGAAAATTTGTGAGTGTAAATGTTTGTTAGTTCTTCACGACTAAACGGCTGGAGTGATTTTAATAAAATTTGGTATGGATTTAACTGGCACCCTGGATGAAGACAGGCCACATTTTTAAAATGAGGCCTACGTGGGTATCTCCGCAGTCGTCATCTAGTTAAAATATAATAGTGGTTGGTGATCTGAGTTCAACATGATTAATCAAGTACCATATCTGTTATATATTTAAAAGTTAAAATTTATTTCGTGAAAGTCACAGACATCAGATATACCTACTTAGAATTTTGAAATCTAAAATTTCGTTCGCTTGAAATTTAGTTTTTTTTGGAATACTTAAACAAATATTTAATTACGAGACAAACTAATGTGATACGTACCATATTTATCATAACCTATTTAAAAAGTTACTTTTCCTCCCCCTTTAGTATTCTAATTCTAATACCTGGTATTTTAAACTAATAATAAAGTTGGTATTTGCTTAAACATTTTTTTAAACTACTCGAATTAATGTTTGAGTAAAGCTAAACTCAAATAGATAGTTGCAAGTTTACGGCTCACTGGCCGCTCTCAAAATAACAACCCCGTATAAGTTAAAGTTGGACCACGATAAAGTTAGTCAAAACAAGGTAGACGATATCTCAGCCCGCAAGTTTCAACCTAAGTTACAGCTTCAGACGCGACCCCGTCCGTACGTGGAGTGCCAGTGGATGTAACTTAGTATAGGTACTGTGTTAGGGGCGGCGTTCACTTGACGAACTGACGTTTATTACTGTCTAACTTATATAAAGGTGCCGGTTCGTATCCGACCGTAGACGACTTGTGGCAGTGACACTATTGATTTCTACATAAGTACTTATATGAACGACCTGTCGGAAGCCACGAATCTTATTTCATAGAAATATGTACATGTTTGTATAGCAACACGTCGTCTGTAGTTAATGTCTACGAACGGCTACAGAATGCCTTGGAAGATAGATTATACCCTGGATTAATCCATAAGCTCACTTTTAGCACGATATTCCCATGGGAACAGAAATTACGCGGGTGAAACCGCGGGCATAAGCTTCTACAGAGTATTGCTATGCTTATAGTTTGCCACTTACTTTCAGTTTAAATAAAAACTTGTTGTACCCTATTTGGTATACCGTTGATTACGCTTACGCGACAACCCAGGGCGTATAGTAAGAGTGACATCATTTCTTACACGCGTCATAACATTTCGGTAGGTAAACCCCCTTTTTTAAATACAGTTAGATGAATTAACCTAAACAAATCGACATTGCAAACCAAGATTGTAATAAGCTCTAACTTGCCTAAACCTAAAAGAACTTTAGTAAGCTCGATCCTATAAGCTAACCTTAGGCTAAAAAAGTTCATTCAATAAGCTATAAAAAATATTACATACACACAATACATAACACATCACGCCTAACTGCCAGAGGACTACGTCCTTCCATTTGCCACGGTCCTTTCATACTTCCTTAACTTCTTTCACTCACATTAATCCTTTCATACAAGTTCGTCAGTTGAGGAAACTCCATACACTCAACCTGGCCATATTTTAAAATGACCTAAATTTGGTTCAAAAAAAAGGTCTTCCCGTTCCAAAATTTCTCCATCCATTACATCCATTCTCTCTGCATACCCAAAACCACCTAAACATCCTTTGCTTAATTTTATTCACTACAATTTCTTTACCACCACACCGTTCTCTTATTTGTACGAGTATTTACAAAAAAAGCTTCTAAAAACATTCCAATCGTATACCTGCACATTTTAACAAACATTTTTACTGCAAACTTGTAGCTAACTTCACTCTTAAAACGTCCCGCTGCCACGTTCGTACAGCTTAGTGTGCCTCTACAGTTACTTGTTACGAATATTAAACAGTTTGCCGACACAGACGAACACCGTGTTTCTTAATAGTCACATACTACTTGCTTGATTATTGGTTTTGTAATGATCTTTATGAGATGTAAAGATCATCTGGCATTTAAAGTGATTTTCAGGTCAGAAAAATGTGACACCGCCAATCGCCCAATTTTGACTGGTACCTTTATGTGATAAAGAAATGCACAATATCTGGTAGCTCAAATCAGGACTCGAACACAACTCCTCGATATTTGAACTCCTCTGGACTAACGATGCAGTTCCTTTAAGCTTAACCTTAAAAAGTTAGTTACCCAAAAATCTTTTAAAGACATTTTAGTGTTACCTGCACATTTGTACAAATATTTTTACTGCAAACTTGTTGTCTAACTTCACACTTAAAACATTCCCGCTGCAACGTTCGTCCGGCTTAGTGTGCCTCTACACTGTTACACGTAACGAATATTAAACAGTTTGGCGACACAGACGAACACTGTGTTTGTTAATACCTGGTCACATATTACTTGCTGGACAATGATAATATTCGCATTAGACCCATGCAGTGATGCAGATTGGCAGGACTAGTGTTATTATTGGTTTTGTTATGATCTCTATAATATGTAAGGATGATCTGGCGTTTAAAGTGTTTTTCAAGTCAAGAGAATGTAACACTGCCAAATGCCCAATTTTTATTGCAACATTTTTGGGAGAAAGAAAAGCACAATATCTGGTAGCTCGATTCGGAACTATAACAATACTTCGATATCTGAAGCCACATAGGCTACTCTTCACCAACGATGCAGTTCCTTTAAACTTAACCTTAAAAAGGTAGTTACCCAAAAATCTTTTAAAGACATTTTAGTGTTACCTGCACATTTATACAAATATTTTTACTGCAAACTTGTAGCTAACTTCACTCTTTAAACGTTCCCGCTGCCACGTTCGTCCGGCTTAGTGTGCCTCTACATTGTTACACGTTACGAATATTAAACAGTTTGGCGACACAGACGAACACTGTGTCCGTAGGTGGAGTGCGACTCTAAGTGTCTTTTATACCTGTTCACCTGGTTGGTCTAGTGGAACTTCGGATCATGATAGCCAGATCGTGTCCCGGGTCGGGCATTGCGGGCTGGGTTTAGCTTCGTCTCTTTCCTACAAGGAGGATTATATCTGGGGAATCGAGTTACTATGACATGAAAATTAATTCGTAGGTTCATTGTTTGTAGAGCCTGTGATGTTATCATGAGTTAAATAATTCACCAAAATCAAACTACTATTGAAAATTTTTTGGATTGTGAAAAACGCCAATATTTCACAATGCGACTTGGAATTCGAACTTATGAGGTCACATATAAACACACAGCTGCACGTGCTAACCACTACGCCAACGAGACAATTCTTCATTAAACTAATGAAAAATAAAGTAAATTACATAAAATTGATTAAACAGACAGAGTTCGTAGGTAAAGTTTCGAGGCCACAGACCACAAGTACACTAATACTACGAGTATATACTCAGGTATGAACTGTTAAGTACTGACGATTAAAGTTTTAACGATTGTGAACTTAAGTATTCGAATATATGCATTATTATAATCATAATATCGTAAGTGACTTTTGGTATCTTTCGCTGTGCTCTATTTCTATTGTCAAGAAAATGAGAATCTAAACAGAAAAGCTATCCATATCTAACCATAAATTAATCTTTACTTATGTGCGTTTTGCTCTTTAAAATGCACTTATCCTCAGGAAATGGTGATAGTAAAAGACCTGTCTGAGTTTCTTGTGGGCCTTTTTTGGACCAAGGCGCGTTTAGAACCTGGAAGTTTAACATGAGTTTTCAAAAGTGCTAGTAAACTAAGCCTATACTTTGAAATATTGATTGATTTAAAAAAGAAAGACATAGACTAAGCAAAAATTAATGGAAATCCTGGAAAATCCTTATATGTAGGTACATTCTAAATCCCCCCCACAATGTGAACCGATTGTAGAGAGCCTGTAGAGTGTGAAAAAGCATTGCTCCTGTTTGATAGTTGAGTAAAAACTAAGGGAAAGCAAAGCTTCAAAAAAAATTGTCCTGAAACAAAAGAAGGCTGCCAAACACGCGACGACCATAAATAGGGCACACGGTGGCGTCTGTGTCGATAATTGAAAAACGAAGACTCCGTACGCTCACAGCGCAGCTCATTAGCCCGAGGGGGGAGGGGGGACAGCTCGAGGTGACACAGAGAAGAATGAGTGATCGGTCGTCAGCGCGCGCGCACCTATCGGCTTAGATTGCGTTAGTTGTGTCGCGGCCGCGGTTGGATGCAGACGCGCGATGTGGTGACAGTGTGTGTGTGCTCTGTGCTGTGTGAAGCATGCGCGGCGAGGCCGGCGCCGCGCGCAGCAAAACTGCAGGCAGGAACAGCTCCAACTACCCGCCCATCAGCGCCGCCTACTGGCTGCCGCCCTCAAACCCGACGCCCTACCATGTGCCAGGTTCGGTGACTAACTTTTGGCCAGACAAATTGACGTGTAATTTTCCCGGCACTGCGACCTTGGCTGTTATCAGTTGCCTAATTTCGTGTCTGTAAACTTAAGATCATCCTTTAGTACTTATTTATTCGGAACATCTTACCTGCCAAGCTACTCGTCAACGCATACAATAAAGATGTTCCAGTATCAATGAATAAGAAACAATCAGCGAAACTTAATGAACCATAATGGTAAATTATTATCGATCTAATTAAAATACAACGTTAGGCTTGTAAATTGCTCCTTTATTCTACAGGTTAAACCCGATGGGTTAAAATTAACAGGAGGCCTGTACACCAATGGAACCTAAGGCTGTCGATGAACCCATCAATCCTATCAGTTTCAATACTGATCATTATAAAACCATTTAGTGTTATCATTGAATGTATTCTATTGTATTCAAATGTACTAAAAAGATCGATGCGCAATCGATATAACATAAAGGAAACACAATGTTGCTGAAACTGATTTTCAGCCAATTCGCTTTACGATCACGTTGCTAGCGTCAAATTATTGCCCTAGACCTAAAAATTCCGGTAAACATATACTTAATTAACGTACTATTAAACGTACGTATTAAAACATACAGAAAACTATGAATGGGCAATTAATGTAACTAACTGAAACTGAATTTCAGTTATAGACGGTCATCGAGTTGCTTGCGTCAATTTATCTCCTAAGGGCTAGAAATTCTGCGAACTACATGATTAACGCACACTAATGAACCGTGTATTCTATAGTAACCGGTGTCACGTTTTCTATTTGCCTTATCATCGCTGTACTGTATGCAGCGCGCAGGTACGATGTTCGGCGATGTACGTAAGCACGCCGAGGTATGTATGTGCGAACACATATACAAACAATATGGACGCCGTGTCGAGTCAATTACCATGCCGTTTACGCGACACCAATACACACCCGGTAAATTATTTAGTGTAGCTGTGTTAATGTGCCATTAGTGAAATTTCATGTGTAACACAAATCATTTATGTGTTGTTCGCCAAGAATTTTGAAGAATACATTTTGCACACATTTTTTTAACTAGAAATATTTTTCAAGTAATAGGTACCTATTTGAACAATAAATTATTTTCAACTATCCCCTGCCATGCCCCAGTTTCAGATTGAAACATACCTTGAGACGTTTTCATATTATCTGGATGGCGTGGCTCCTAGGATTTGACAGCTATTTGCGAAGCATAAAACGAATTTTATTCATACACTCTTCAATTCAATAGAAGTACCTAATGTCGTGTAAAAAAGCATAGAGGTGAACATAGAACCTTCATTTTGGAAGTAAGTTTAAAACAATTTCGTGATTGTATTTCATACAGAGCTAACCATCCAATATTAGTAGCATCGAGGTAGCAGTACTGACATGCCCAGTGACTGACATAATTCTGTTTCCTAGCATCACCGCTGCGTTTCAGTTTGAAAATTTATGCCTGGAGGTTAAATTAAAGCTCATCAAGCTTTATGGTATAGAGCGGGACATTGTATATCGTCTTAAAAACAAGTATCTTCAAGGCACATCTATCTAAGTAGTCTTGTCTTGTTACTTATTAAGTTATTACTATGTACAAAAGTCAATAACTTATTTGATATTCGATGGTAAATCAATCAGTTCCAAGGACCAATTTTAGCGCTGGGTCAAAATATTACATTACAGTTACATAGTATATTAAAAACCTATAAAGGCACAGCATGCCATGTCCGTGACACTTTGACCTACTTCGAATGAAACTACATAGTTACATCAGTAGCAGATGTCTCCAATCATCCCTAGAATGAAACAAATGATGTCTGAAAGCACTAAAATCCAACTTTATGAGTTAATTTGATACGGAGACATTAAGTAATTTTGGAGAATGAGAATTTAATTATGTCCAATGTACTGAGTTAAATTTAATTAAAGAATATCCTAGTTAAAGCAAGGATTATATGAGAAGCCAAGTGCTTTAAATTTATGAATTGGTTTACTAGCTATTTTTATATACATAGATAATTACAAAACTTTCATAAAAAGCACACGCACACTGAAATAAAAATAATTTGAAAAGTACAACACAACACAATATGCAAAAATTCGTATACAAAAATGAAAATAAAAAAGTATCTTATTAGGCCTAAATAAATTTACAAAATATATGCAGTGAAGAAAAAAAATAATTAAACATTAGCGGTAATATAAAATTACTTAAATTTAAGGCTTATTAAATATAACCATCGTCTATATGACAGAGTATGGACTTCACGGTTAAGGGACCGATGTTAAAATTGCGAGGTTTAATACCCGCCTGGATAATTATTTTTGTGCCCACTCCTAGCACGAGCTTAACCACTGGACATGATATTCAAAGCTAAAATTTAAATTTTGAAAACCGTTACTATTAGAAATCCTTTCTAACATTATAGAAACGTCGATTTCCTCTAATTGGATTGCAGATCTTTATCATCTATCTATGTTTAGCTAAAAACCATCTCCCTAACGTCAGCTTTCAACGAAAAAACGCATCATTATCTGTTTGTCTATATATCTAGATTCACAGACAGCAACGTACATTTTATAACACGCCACTTTTACGGTTTTAAAAACCTAACAAAATACATCTAAAAGTCGTTTTCTTAAATTCGTTCTTTATTTTAATTCGGGATGGTTCTGTAACAGCGGTCAGCGGGCCAGCGCGGCATTGGCCGGATTGGCCGATTACTGCATCTAACGCTTTTTTTGGCCGACGAGTTTGAAATCGAAAGCCACCGACATTGACCGACATGCTGCTGAAAAACAATACGTAGTTTCCGTCGCTTGTTTTGTAATAAATTGGGTTTACTCACGAAGACAATTTGAATTCTCGCAGACGTCTTTCAGTTACATCTGTTTCGATTTCCAATCTTGTTGCTTTCGATTTAAAGTTCAAAGTTGATTGTGTAATTGGACAAAACGATTGAATAACAATATGAGTATCTTACCTCAGTTATAAAGTGAATAATAATATACGCTACATACATTGCGGTTGGTAGCATCGTAAGCAAAAATGTGCTGTTTTCCTCACTGCGTCATGAAATAGTTTGTATGGGAATTTAACTGTTGTATTTAACTCACGTTTCGACATCACATAGCTAACTTTAACTCGGCATTAAAAGCATAGATAGTGTTATTTCGACCCTTCCCACGTATTATAATAACTTAGTAAAGCTAACATAAAAGTAATATTTTTACCTCATTTAAGTCTGATTGTCTCTGAAACAGATGAACTGATTTGCACATAATATAAAATACACATTTAAATTAAACGTATAGTACATACAAAAACAAATATACATTAAAATTGAAGGTCATAATAATCATTCACTTTTAATAAATCAAAATATGGCTACTTTGTTAGTTTATACTTGGTTATTTATGAGAGATATACCAGCAAAATCCTTCTACAATATGCTCGAAGAACTTGGCCTGACTAGAGCTGCAGTAAGCTTCATGTTAGAGCGAGTCTAAAGCTGATCTAGCAGCATCTTACCAGATTTGTTTGATCGAGCAGAGAAGGCGAGCGTTGAACGGTCACAAAGGGTCCTTAAGCCTGCCGCAAGTCTCGGACTCTGTTCTTCTGACTGCGACACCCCGGCACCCGCACGATGAATCAATGGAGTGTTAAGATATTCGTCTCTTACATTACCGAAGATGCCATTTTTTGGACCGACAATCAACTCTTGTTTGATTTTCGGTCATATCTAGTTTTCATTTATCACCCGCATTGTATCTCGTATATTATTTAAATTATTGTTACGACCTAGGGGTCGGGGATTGGAAGAACAACCACACAACAAGGAGAACTAGACGTTTACTAACCTCTCAGGGAACATCTCCCTACATTCCTTCAACCGTCTTGACTCAACGACAACTCGCTTTGAACTCACTGAATCTAGTCTTTGTTCTGCACACGAAATAAATTTGAATTGTTCCATTCTTTTAACTTATTCCTTTTTTAACTTGCATTTACTTTTAATCCAAATAAGGTTTCCAACTATAAACTCTTTTACTTCGTAATTCCTCGGAGGGGTCATCCGTAACATTATTATAACTTTTAACTTACTTTAAACACATTCTCACACAATTGATATGTAATGTGTTTATGAAGCAAAAAAATGTAAAATAATAAGCAAGCTCTACTAGTATTACTTGCTTGTTGTCGCAAGCGAAATTCAAAAATTAATCTATGACATCAAATTATTAGCTGGTGGCTTCGGCAGTGGCTGATGACAACCCTACCGACAAAGACGTACGTACCGCCGAGCGATTTAGCGTTCCGTTACGATGTCGTGTAGAAACCAAAAATGGTGTTGTTTTTTCTACTTCTAACAAGTTAGCCTGCTTCCATTTTTGATTGCAGTCAAGTGCTAACTTCTAATAAATAATAAAAAGTAACTGTTGTTTTTTAATGTAAAAGTCACAAGTCTATATGCCAAAAAGATCCAAAGATATTTAACTATTTAATTTTTTTGTATAACAAAACATGTATAATTAATTGAAAAATAAACTTGTAAGAAATAAGATGAAATAGCCTGCCTTATCACTTAATGCGATCTCTCGCAGGCAACCTTACAACGAGGAAAAACGTAAGTATAGGAAACGGACTGCAGCTCGGCGGTGTTTAATATTAACTATTAAGAAGCATGTAAAGTATCAGATACTAAAGGACATCTGCAGTTTCACCCGCGTAGTTCTAAATTTCTTGAGAAATTCGAGATTAAATGTAGCCTATGTGTTATTCTGATCTATATCATCATCTATCATTTCGAAGTTTCATCAAAATCCATTCAGTAGTTTTCGCATGAAGGACTAACAGACATCCATTCTATTAACTTTCGCCTTTATAATATTAATAAGGATTAATTGAATAACCATCACCTATACTATATTCTCGTCACAGAGAACGTCGGTGGTTTGGCTAAGTACTACGTTGACCTAATGGTAAGCTAATGTGGCTTCGATTTCGTTCCTGGGTTCGAATCCTGGGTCGGACCGTGGAAAAATACTGAGTTTTTCATTCTTCTTACAAATTTTCAGCAAATTGTAAACTGCGAATCAAGAAATTGATGGTGTTATATCCCTGTGCCATGTAAAATACGTTAAGCCGCCGGTCCCGGCCACTATCATCAAGATCTGATAGTGACCATAAACCCGTCAACCCGCATTAGAGCGGCATGAAGAGTCTACGCTCCATATCCCCCTCCCCTACAAGAAGGGACCTGTGGGGCAAGTGTGAGTTTTTCACCGAGCCACTGCGTAAAAACGTGCTCACTCGTAACGTCAAATTATATATAAAAAAAACCGTTTACTCTCGCTATAACTAGATGGCGCAACTCCAATTCCATATAAAATTTACGCTTACTGTTCTCGATATCGACGCCGTAAAATCTTACACTAGACACACTGTAGTAGGCCATTAAAAAGCTGATAATGATGACAGGCCTAAAGGATGCAGGGGCTCTACGTGATAGAACTCATACAAAATAGTTTTAAAAAAAAGCTCTGAATTTTTCCACAACGCGGCTCAGGATTCGAACCCAGGACCTCGTACTCAAAGCCACATTGGCTAAACACTACAGTGTAGTGGTGTGTCGACTGCACCAACAAGGCAGATAAAGTTTTAAATCACACATGTATCGGACAATTGACCTACTTGCTATATAAGAAAGAAGTGACTCCGGAGTCTGTGCACCGGATAAATCTAATTTAAGAGAACGAGTTAATATCTGTTAAGTATTATTTAAATATTACATTTAGGTGAATCGATAAACGTGTTTTTATAAAGAAAATATAGTATTTTATGTAAAAAATGTAGATAATGAATCTGTTGCATAATAATCGTTATTAACTAGCCAAAGGAAACAAACAGAAATTATACAATCTGAACGTAATTGATCGTCTTCGGTTGGATGCAAGTTTGTCAGTATTTTATTGGATATATTTCGGAGAGTACTCTCAGTAGCTATTTGACCTCGTACCTCCTTCACCGTTTTATCGTAGAACTGCAAGACACCGGGTGGGATTTCATCCCTACGTCGTTGATGTTCTCTGGACTCGTATAAAGAGTTTTCACAATCACACTTGATGACAGGTGAGATTGTGGTCAAGCGCGAGATTATTTCATATAAAATATATACGGTCAACTTGAGAAAAATTTTTGAAGTCGTTTGTAAAAGTTCTTGGGCGACAGAATTTTTATCGAAATTTAAAATTGATGAAAAATTTCAAATTTTGAAAATTACTCCGCACGCGTGTTACTTACCTAGAGCATATTATAATAGAGATCTTTAAGTGCGTACTAAAAATTAATCTAGAGATCTAACCTACAACAACAAGATTTAAACTCAAAAGCAGTCTCTAGTTAGTTATCATGGTATTCAAGCTTAGTAAAGTTTAGATCAATTGCAGAGAAAAAAAGGAAAACCTGTCTTGGTAAAAAAGAGCTAAAAATTAAAATAAAGTTATCGTACTTATATGCAACTGATTCGAAGCCGAAAGTATCATTTTTTACTTGTTTTTCCATAACCTGAGTTACCTACTTGACACTTTATGTTGCAAATAAAAAAAAACCAAATGTTGACAATTTCGTAGTGGACCTTTATAATGGCATTTTTAACCTAAGCAGGTATACACGAAGGTTATAAAGGCTATCATTTAACATCTTAGCGTATATTTTTATCGACTACGCGCAATTTAAATTTTTATTTTTTTTTTGTTAGTGTTGTTAGCCTACGACCGTACGTGTCAGAAAGACTGAAATGTTATTTCCTCTCTGTAATAATAGAACCAACTTTAATAAACAAACACATAGTTTCAAAAAGTTAATGTAATAAATGTAATGTAATTTTTTTATTTGCCATTAAAAATAATCTTATTAATTTTATTGAATAAAGAAAGATTTACTTCGACGGTAGAAAGTCAAAATTTTGTTTTTCAAAAACCTTTTTCCTTTCTCTTTTTACCTATTACAAGTTAGGCATTAACTGCAGTCTCACGTAATGTTAAGTGATGATGCAATCTAAGATTGAAACAGGCTCATTTGTTAGGAGTTTGATGAAATCCACACCCGTCAGTTTCTACACGACACTGTCCCGGAACGATAAATCGCTTGACGATACGTCTTTTCTCAAGGTGGTGACTAGCTAGGACCGAAGCCTCCCACCAGCCAAAGAGCTACAAATAGTTAATTCGATCTTTATTCCAAATCGATGGTAGAGTCGTATAAAACAGATAGTCTTCAATTCACAATAGGGAGTTTTCATTTTAATCAAACTAATTTGTATTTGAATGACGAATCGTCCTTATTAGACTGATTTGACTTGTCGCCAGGTCAAGTACAAACCGAAATAAAACTTGACCTCGAGCGTGTTACAGGGATCATGTTTCAGCGGTTACGGACACCGCCGTTTGATTGCACGGTCAATTTCAACAAAAGGTGGTCGGTCCCACATTATCGCACATAAGTACCGCAACGTTCAACATTTAAACGATGAAACGACGAGATTTTTCACTTTTTAAGTTTAGTTTAACTGCATGAACCATCGTCATCATGGCACACGTACCTGTTTCTAATAAATAAAATTATAAATATGTTCACAATAATGAAATCAGCTGTAAAGGTCACTAACCTCCGTGGAGGAGATATCACACGAAGAAGAAGAAGAAGATAAAATAAACTCGCACTTGACCACGATCTCAGCTGATGATAAGTGTAAATATGGTCTAAGGTGGGACACGCTTGCTTAAAAGACGCTTAATAATACTCTTGTTTTAAAGATATCCAAGTTGTAGGAATAAGAAAAACTGACGTGACTGAAGGGCATTCCAGATCTTAGCTATGCATAAGTATATTAAAAGATGTTACACAAAGCTTTAAAAGATTTTTCCTTAACTAGCGTACTCTATCATAATTGTTAGCGTCTCTAGTCACTAGGAATGATAGTAGAAGAACTATTTGTTTTTCAAGGTTAGCTTATCATTTTTCTGGTCAAACTATAAGTAATTCGTAAAAAAATAAACTAATAATGAAATAAAAAATTTTAACAAAAAATAGAAACTACTCAAAACGCACTAAAAAGTAAAAAATAACTGTGTCATTTAGTTTCTTTAATTTACTTAAGCAAATAAATGACAGTAATTTTTTACTTTTTAGTGCGTTTTGAGTCGATTTTATTTTTTGTTAAAAATTTTTATTTCTTACTTTTTAGTGATTTATCGCCATGTAGCGTACTCGTACTATACTGTCATAGTATATTATATGGTACTAGTAGCCCAAAAGCTAACGATACCGAGTCAAAAACCAAAATCGCTGTAAGCGTGCCTCCAAAATTTGAAGAGTTCCTTCTATTTCCCCAGGATATTATACCTTGGATGTATGCCCTCTCTAATAAAAAAAGAATTATCAAAATCGGACAACTCTGTAAAAAGTTATGCGTGGTCATACATAAAAAAAAATATACGTGTCCAATTGAGAACCTCCTCCGTTTTTTTTCGTCGGTTAAAAATGTGACGCAATAATATAAGGCCCTATTTAATGAAAAAGTCGAAAGCCAGCGACGAATAGAAATGATACAACAACATTACTTTATTATCTTTATACATAAATTATCTCAAAACTCAAAAAAATAAGAAAGCTAAGTCATAACTAACATAATGTTATGTCAAGCATTCTACATTGCATTGCATGAAACATAAAATACCTATTATGCAGCATTAAATGCTTCAATAATTACAATAATTGAAATCGTACCTAATTATAATTATTTTACATTACAATTAGATTACCGTCGGACGAGGAAATTTACCGGATAAATAATATCTAGGTAATCAGTTTTTACTAAAAGGTTTAAAAGTAAAGGTGAGTGTACATTGGCGTTGCACGTACTCGAAAAAGACAGGCAAAAAGACAGATATTATCTATGGAATTTTAATATTTAATATATTAATTTGAAATACATATTTTAATTATTGACTGGAAGCTATAAGTACGCTGCTACAAAACTGCTGCCCTAAGGTGAATTAATTGTCTATTACTAATACTAAAGCCATCAATTTTACTTGACAATTTTGAAAATCTTTCAACAGACATGAATTTATTTAGATTTACTATATAATTAGATTTTATTTATATGTCAGTGATCCTTTCCATCATAATAGAAAAACGACAATATTCCTTCTTTTATTTCTTGTACCTATTCGTTATGACGTCAACTTTCAACCAAATAATTAAATCATAATCGTTTCTATCATTCAGAAGAAACCATGTAATAAGTAGACACACTGATATACATACAGACATGTGAATTTTATATAACAGATCAAACTTTTTACGTCAAGGATTAAAAAATACTTTAATTACATGGTGCATGTAGACGCAGCTTAAAATAATTTACACGATTTCAACTTTGAACTATACAATTCTAATTATTGCGACTAGAACACAATACGAGCGTATAGTGGAACGTTTCAATGTAGCTCTGTATGCGTTGTCTTGATTACCTCGCGCACAGACTACTTTGTCTATAGAGACCTTTGTTGTGTAAAACCTTTTTTTTACGCTGAGGACTGTGTTTACGCATACCTTCCGGAAGCAAAGCCGAAGATAGGATCTACTTCATAAATGGTATGTGGGACTCTCCGGATAAGCCGAAACACCCACTAAACATCCTACTCCTAACAAGTTAGCTTGCTTCCATCTTAGATTGCATCATCACTTAACATCAGGTGTGATAGCAGTCAAGGGCCAACTTGTAGTCAATAAAAAAAAAAAAAAACCCAGCGGACACGTCTGCGTCAGTTGATGGTACGCCACAGGATCTATTGTTGAGTAAAATCTGGCTGGATCTTTGTAAGCTCTATTAAGGATATTTGCACATCTAATGAAACGCGTAACGACAGAACAGACAAATAAGAATAAAACATCACACCTTTCACGATGCGCTAGTGCGCTGGACGTACTAATTCACGTGATTGTTGGTACATTGTTGCATCTTACGTCAGATGTGAAAATAACCTTGGTTTAGACGGGTTAGGAACTCCCTTACGTCTGTGTACCTATAATTTATTTATTTATTAAGAGTTTTCAAATATATTTAGCTTTCATCCAAATCGTCAAAGAAGTAGCAAACGTTCTCCTATTTAATGTTAGAGCGATATTTTGAATATGTAATTTATTATCTTGTGCTTAAAGGATTATACATAAATATGATTAAATGAAACATTAAACAAGTATTACAGATAAAGTAATGATAATGCAGCATACTTTTGCAATTCCAAAGTAGGTACTTAAAGACAAGCGTAAGTTTCAAAAGCTATAAAAATTAATACATATAATAAAATTGTTAACAACTTATTATTTACAACTTTATGTCAGAATCTCCAATGATAAAGTTCTTTGTCCATAATATTATAATGTATAAAATAAGTGAGCATTATATTTAAAATGAAAAATCTTAGTAGATAATTATAACCAACTAGATAAGCATAACAAACTAAAGAAATGATTAATTAAGTGGAAAAAAAGTGATAAAAAAATTATTAACTGATTATTACGAACTTCGGCAAAGTAACGCTTACTTTTATTCAGTTTTCTCTAACGCAGTAACAGCTGCACTTGTCATTTAAATTTCTTTATTCGTTCCAGCAGGGAAAAGGCAAAGGTATTAGACCGTACAGCCATGTCTTCATTCTCATGTCAAGTTCAATTAAATCGTATTTTATAAACGCCTTCAGTCTCTACGCAATGATCGCTCTACGCGCGTCTATGACCAAAAATAAACGGCAACATTTTGTTTCCTCGTTTTGCATTATCCTCTTGTCGATGGTTGCTAACCAGGTGTCGTGTACATCGATGTATTGTGTTACTCAACGCGACAAGCGCTCGGTGCTAATGGATTAATTGCGCAATAATAACAATTAATTAATGGCATTAAAAAGTATGAGTTAACTTTCGCGAGTTAGTTCATATCGCTAACTGTTTTCGGCGTTTTTTAACAACAGATTAACATATGACTGATGTTAAGTAACGATAACGGCTAAGACGTTAACTGGCCAAAAGGCACAAGTTTATGTTACCTATACCTAAGCCGATGGTTCAACATATTCACTTTCATTATTAAAGAATTAACTCTTTACTTTAATCTAATGATTTTAAGCTAATTTGGGGTTTGTTCAACATTCGACACAATAACCCCAACAACACTAATAAAAAATCGTCATTTATCTTGGTACATACACGTCGAAATATATTATTTAGTCGATTTAATCGTCTTGAACCCACCAATACGCATTTTAGAATACACCTAGTATGCTCCTAGCCTTCTTTCTCGTTCTTGGCATCTGCCCTGCCCCTGAAGTGAAACATCAAAATGTTATAGGCGATAAGATTACCTTTAAGTCAGGTGACTCATCTGCTTATTCAGTTTAATTTCATACAATAAAATAATATAATATCGTCATAATTTGAGTAATACCAGTTGAAATATATTAGGTTAATAGATTTACATGTTTCTTTATCACCAATACGGATTTTGAAATAATTTAGTGTTATTCTTACTTCTTTCTTAGTTCTTCTCATCGTAACATCAACATTTGATAGTGGTCGTAAAAAAATTAAATATTAAAATCAAACGTTTAGTACTGTTTTAAGTCCGGGGAAACAAACATCTAAAGACCATTTATTCAAATTAATTTCATACAATGAACTAACCAAAAATATAGTTACGGTAGAAGTGGGTCAGGCGTAATCAGAGTCTCTTAATTAAAAAGACCTTGGCCTTACTAGAAGTGCATAACTCGATATAAGGATGTCCATGTTTAGTTATCCGAATATCAGGGATTCTGAACAGAATAGTTTTGCGCGATTTCTTACATCTCATCCGTGTCACAAGAGTCGGTCTCAGTCAGTAACATCAACATTTGATAGTGGTCGTAAAAAAATTAAATATTCTCTCCCGTCAACCCGCATTAGAGCAGTGTGGTGGGGTCTGCACTATATAGCCTGGTTCTATGGTGGTCATAGTCGATTGGCATACCGTCAACATTATCGTCTCGAGCCTTAGCTAGCAGATTAGCTCCCAATATCTGGAGGCATGCGTCATGCAATGCATGTAACCTACATGGTAGACCAGTGGGAATTTCGGAACTAAATGTATCCTATGTTATATTTTGATATGTAAGGTATATTATCATGAAATTTTTATCAAAATCCATTGAGTAGTTTTTCCAAGAAAGAGTAACAGATATTCACAATCACACACTCACAAACTTTTGCCTTTATATAAGTGTATGTATAAAGTTACGTGTTAAATCAGGTGACTCAACTACTTATTGAGTTAACTAGTAGACTAACCATAAGTATAAAAAATTCCGAACAAACTCAAACTACGTATTATGTCCCCCCTCCCTTCCGGAGTCCGGAATCTCAAACAATGAATCACTATCTCTTATCTGTGTACCACCTGTGTCATCACAGATAATGCTCTTTAAATTTTTAACTAACTACAAGCAGTTAATGAAGTTTCGTAAAAGGTCAGTGACTTTCCCCAAGTTAAAGAAATGCAGATAAGGTGGACAATTACGTAAATAGCGAGAGACGGTGTTGGCCAAATTTTCGTGTTTTTCTTTACTTTAAGTACGGAACCCTAAAAACCTAAAACTCAAATGCAGGTGATTTTAGAATCATCACTTTTTTTTATATAACTTCTGACGGCGCTCAACAAATCGCTTCACAAGAGACATAGTCAAGGTGTTTATCATTAACATGACGTGTTTGTTTGTTTGTTTGTGTGGAATCGCAAAAACAAACAGAATTCCCATTATGTTTGTTGAAAGAATGTACTTTTTGTTGATGTAGCGCTGACGCATTGATGTCAATAGTTGTTTGTTACAATACTGAGTCGCAAATTTTGGATTTGGCGAATGTATATTGCATATATATGGATAAAGACATATTGCCTATATTATATACTTCTATATATGTTAATATTACCGAATAACATCCACTATGAGTATCTAATTAAGAGAGCTGACAGTTCATTTTAAACCGTAAATACAAGTATTAGAGCGAAGAAAACAAAAGTCAAATTATTCGGACCATTTTCAAATTACGCGGAGATTCATCATTATCCGCCTAAGTAGGTATAGTACTATAGTCGACGCATATTAAAGTGAATACGGTCTAATGCCATGACCATCGGCCCAATCGGGAATCGAACCTGGAACCTCCGTCTTTTTAAATCCACTGCGCATACCACTACGCCACGGAGGTATGATACACTAATTTTCTCGCGGACGAAGTCACGGCAGGCATTGAATATACAAGTACTTCATCGTCAAATATTATCACAGTACACATATAGACAGATACTAGTATGTTAGTATGGGAGTACATGTTCCAGATTATCCCGCGGGCAGCGAACGTAGCGTTTATCCATTTCGCAATCATAATAACTTGTTCCTCCCCCTTTTCATGTTGTCGAGTTTTGTACGTAGATAGGTACTGTCGTGCTCGTGCGCGGTTATCGGAAATGTGCCCGCTTTGTTTGAACAAGTGCATGACTCTTGCGTAATCTACGGCTTAGGTTACGAGCTATATGGTCGTTCCAAGAATATTTTAAGAGTGTTGTTTCTTTTATTATTTAAAAAATCATTATTAATATTTGCCTATTAACAGAGCCTGCTTTTAAAGGAGTAACTGCTGTGTTTCTTGCCGGCTCTTCTCGGCGGGATCTGCCTTCCGAACCGGTGGTAGAGTGGAATAGACAACTTGAAATAAATGATTTTGAATTTGAAGATGACGTTGCTTATTGACTAGCTTTTAGGTCTCTAATGAAGTACGCAGCTGAAATTCTAAATGAGTCAAAAAAATTATTGTACCCTGGTCCATCTTTGTTCCGGAGTTTATTTCTATCATTAATTTATTTACAATTCTTTTTTAATTTGCTTATAAAACACTATTAATTCTAATATATAAAATTTCCCTGTCACAATGTTAGTTACTGTACTCCTCCGAAACGACTTTACCGATTTTTACCAAATTTTGTATGCGTATTCAGCAGATCTGAGAATCGGCTACTATCTAATTTTCATCTAATTTTTTTTTTTAATTTTTAATGCAAAACAATGTTTGTCGGGTCAGCTAGCAATTTATAAAAAATCCAACCGCTGGTCAGGGCTTCAGAGTGAGGAACCTCACAATACGTGCTGTCTCTTAAATTTCCACCTTCTGTATCTAACCCCCAATCCAACAGCCAAGCGAATGCTTCTTAAGATGTTGGTCAAAGCTTTTCGCTATAAGACCGTTAACTGAAACAACTATAGGAACAATCATCGTGTACTCAACATTCCACATGGCGGTAATATCATGAGCAAGGTCTAAGTATTTTGATACTTTTTCCTTTTCCCCGGTCCAGTCGAGTCATTATTATTTAATAGTGATCATCAGAAACTCAATCATTATCACCTTAAGCCTGCCAAACCGTATTAAAGCGGCAGGTCTAGCTAAAATCCATAATACCTTTATAAGAAGGAAATTCTGACCCGTAATGCGCTACTTAAATTAAGAGGCTCTTTATTAAAACGTCATCAAATACTTATACAACTTAAAAGTTTAAATCTTGTATATTTCACTTTCTTCCGTGTAGTATTTGTTTTGCACTTTATATCTCGTTATCGTCGCAATCGTTCAACGCTGCGTCATCGCGCCGATGCAGTGTTGCGAACATCCTTGACCAACAAAACATTAATACCTACTCACAACAATGAGAGAACCACGAGACCGTCTAGTGTTGAACTAAGCCCCTAGTATGATATCGTTCGCAAAAGAGTTGTCGTTTTCCTTATCGACTTATAATACGTCAAATTTATAGTCAAATGAAAATGAAATCATTCAAATAATAATAGTGGCGATGTTGATAATAAAGATGCTAATGATATCCGTTTTATATATTTGATGTTTTGGTTCTAAAATTAAATTCGCGTTGTGTGACTATATATATGAAGAAGAAGACATAATACATTTTTTTTATTATAAAAACCAACAGCATATTTTGGTACAAGGATTTAATATTTCTCTCGATCCCCCTTGTTTATGTAAAATTCTTCTTTTAAAAGTTTAAATATTATTCAAGAGCTAAAAGCTCTTTATAAAAATTTCCTATTTGTAATTCATTTTATGCAATAAAGATTTTATCATCTTCCTTAAAATTGTTTTATAACAGTACATAAAACTACTAATTAATGTTTATAATATGCGTAAGTGTAATTACATTTTTTGCAGACTGTAAAACCGAATACGGCGGTTGAAATATTTCTGGTTTATTTTTATTTTTAAACTTAATAATGATATAATTATCGATACTAAAGTTTCACGCGAATTATTGTACAACTGAAATATTATGAATAATATAAAATAAATAATATATTAGTACAATATTTAAGACTTTAAAACAAAACAATCATTTAATCTATTTTACTTTGACCTTATAGTTTTATTACACAAGTTACGATACTTAAAAACGACAGTGAGTCACAAGTTTCGTACTAAGAATTCTATTCTCAGTACTTATGAACAACTATTATGTTAATTTTTACCATTAGGATTATTGTTAGACATTCATTCTATTTTTCTCGTCTGTGTTAATAGGAGTAATTATTATG
This sequence comes from Mycalesis mineus, assembly GCA_034621355.1. Taxonomy (NCBI): domain Eukaryota; kingdom Metazoa; phylum Arthropoda; class Insecta; order Lepidoptera; family Nymphalidae; genus Mycalesis; species Mycalesis mineus. The sequence continues at coordinate 3,106,904 of CM067889.1, read as the reverse complement.
TAAAACTTACCTGCTTAGTAATACTTATTACATTATGTTATTAATATATTTAATTTATTTACATCAGCAACAAGCAGTAATATACAGTTTATAGTTGCTGCTGCATATCATCAGAATTAAGGACTCTAGTTATTTATACAATACTAGCTGACCCAGCATACGTTGTTTTGCATTGAGAATGCTTGTCACCAAACAAATTAAAAATGAAAGTTAGAATATGGAACATATATTTATGCCTAATAAATTTGGCTTTTTTTAGTTATTTTATACAATAATTTTTATACTAGTGACCCGTGAGTGTAATTTTAAGCAACTTGTTTTGCATTTAAAATAAAAAATATTGTATAAAAATAATAAATAGTAGCCAGGAATTTTTTAGCAACCTATTTGCAAATATTCATACAAAATTTAGTCATAAATATTCGGTAAATCCGTTCGGAGGAGTTCGGTAACTACATTAAAGTTACAGGGAAATTTTATATATGAGATAAATCCTACAAAATTTAGTAAAAATCGGTAAATCGGAGGAATTTTGTGACAGGGAAAATTTGTAATATAATAATAATAATAATATAATAATATTTATTTATTTACTCAAAATCATGTATTTACATTACTTAAAAATTACCCTGGACCCCCAAACTAGGGATCCCGTGACTTGGGGGGTCAGTCAGTATCATAAAGGCGAAAGTTTGTGAGTGTGTATGTTTGTTACTTCTTCACGATTGAACGGCTGGGGAGATTTCAATACAATTTGGTATGGAGTTAGCTGACACCCTGGATTAACACATAGGCTACATTTTAACCCGAAATTACCACGGGAACTACGCAGGTGAAACCGCGAGCGTTCTCAAGTATCATTATAAAATCATAACAAAAATAGCTTTTTAATTTTGTCAAAAGCGATCATGTGTAAATTGATTTCAACTAAATCTCCGAATACATGGTACTTACATTAAAAAATCTATTTTGAAAACTTCTTTGTCTGTTTTTCTGGCTTATCTCTGAAACTACAAGTTGGGTTATTAAAATCCTTGCTGTACCTGTATGATATCTAGACTCATGAGGTGACATAGGTTAATTTGTGTCCTGATATTCCCACGGGGCCGTCAACTATGCGAGTGAAAACGCGGGCATCAGCTAGTTATTAATAATAATTATCCTGATGATTTAGTATGTGTATGGAATGCCCTGGAATCCGTTTAGGCGTTGCTTTGATGCAATCGTAGTGGCCAGCTCCATTGTTTTCTAAATACGCGTCGACAGTGACTCAGGCTGTCTGCATCGCTGCTCGTCCGATGTTTATATACCGACTACACAAGTTGTAACTTTATAGAATCAACAATAGTTTAGTTAACTACTCATTTCTAACTGACGAAAAGACGGAGGAGGTTCTCAATTCGACGCGCATATATTTTTTTATATAACTTTCCACAGAGTACCTAATCCAATTTTTAACCGACGAAAAAAAACGGAGGAGGTTCTCAATTCGACACGTGTATATATTTTTTTTATGTATGACCACGCATAACTTTTTACACAATTGTCCGATTTTGATAATTCTTTTTTTATTAGAAAGGGCATACTTCCAAGGTGATCCCATTGTCATCATGTTAGGATCTGATGATGATATCCTGTGGAAATTGAAGGAACTCTTCAAATTTTAGAGGCACGCTTACAGCGATTTCGGTTTTTGTCTCGGTATCGGTAGCTTTTTGGCTACTAGTGCCGTATAATATACTATGACAGTATAGTACGAGTACGTTACGTGGCGATAAATCACTAAAAAGTAAGAAATAAAATTTTTTAACAAAAAATAGAATAAATAAAAAATAACTGTTATTTAGTTGCTTTAATTTACTTAAGCATATCTATGAAGTCGGTGCCAGCAAGTTTAAGGAACATTTATTTTACGTAGTAAAGCAGTTTGTGGGTTCTAGGTAACTATTAAAGTAGAAACCTTGACTGGTAGATATGCTTAAGTAAATTAAAGCAACTAAATGACACAGTTATTTTTTACTTTTTAGTGGGATTTGAGTCGGTTCTATTTTTTGTTAAAAATTTTAATTTCTTACATTTTAGTGATTTATCGCCACGTGACGTACTCGTACTGTACTGTCATAGTATATTATACGGCACTAATAGCCAAAAAGCTACCGATACCGAGATAAAAAACTAAATCGCTGTAAGCGTGCCTCCAAAATTTGAAGAGTTTCTTTAATTTCCCCAGGATATCATCATCAGATCCTAACATCATGACAATGAGACCACCTTGAAAGTGTGCCCTTTCTAATAAAAAAAGAATTATCAAGATCGGACAACTCTGTAAAAAGTTGTGCGGGGTATATATAAATTTTAAATAATTCTTTTTTTATTACCCAGTTGGCAGTATAAGCTGTATTAATGAAAACTTTCATCGAAATCAATTCAGTAGTTTTTGCGTGAAAGAGTAACAAACATCCATCCATACATACAAACTTGAGCGTTTATCATATTAGTAAGGATATCATCCTCCACTGTAATTAGAGAATTCTGAGCCCGCCATACTAACATAGCTACATAAGTATTGTAATGACGAATCAATCGCATCATAATCAATGCATAAAATCTGTATGATTTAGATCTCTTTAGACTTGAGTGCATATTAACTATACTCGGATCATATGTCCTTCCTGTATCACACCACGATTTAATCATTCGTGACAGTGAAAACAAACAATTGTTACGTTTACATTGCATGTACACTATGACAAATTACTCATGAGGCTGTAAGCTAAGCGCCGTTAGAACGCGTCACATTATACAATCGTTTAGCCGGACTGTGAGCTTGTATGCAACAAATAAACGCGATAACCATTATACTTCAGTATGCATTGCACGCGCGCAATCAACCCTGAAACGTAACGCCCGTAGCTAACGAGCCATGTAAACATAACTATTTTAATGTTGAATAGTGTCATCAATGCATATTGCACGTCACTTCAAATCGATTGTTTCAACTCTTTTATGCGACTATTTTAACAATTAATAATAACGATCGACTTTATATTACAGAAGAAAAATAATATGCAAATTTCATGAATCATGCATCGTAAAGATCGGAGCGAATACTATGAGCACCTACATTAATAATTTATAAAGTTCTTGTGTTTTTGTTATATTTCGTCTCATCATTGTTATATCAGACAAATTGGGAATGAAAGCAATTGACATCGAGTACTTTTGTTTACTTGAATAATTTATTAATGATCTCGTAAATAATTAATTATCTCTTTTATATATTGAACTTTTGGTGTGTCACATATATTTGTTTATATATAAACATCATCATGATAATTATCAGCGAAAGAACCTTTTGGATTTGATAAGCTATTCTGTAAGGATGTTTTTATAACTCGACCCCCTCTGTCTCTCTGTTTTATATATTGAACTTTTGGTGTGTCACATATATTTGTTTATATATAAACATCATCATGATAATTATCAGCGAAAGAACCTTTTGGATTTGATAAGCTATTCTGTAAGGATGTTTTTATACCATCTAACGTAACTTACAATCATCATCATCATCATCATCACCATTACCAGCAGATGGACGTTCACTGCTAGACATAGACCTTTTTTAGGGACACGTTTGATGTCGTCAGTCCTCCTAGTAGTGGGTAGAGCAACACTGCATTTCCCGGTGTGGAGTCGCCATTATATTGGGCCCCCAACATACTCGTAAAACTGCAAACTCACAATGTCAAATAAAAAGGTAGTTACAGAATATGGCTGTTGTACTGTACATAGGCATGTAAGGGCCAGTCGCGTGCAGAGTAGTCAGAGTAGGCACTTGATTAATGGCGTTGGTAAGACGTTACTTAATTCTCCTTTAACCCCTGTGGGCCTGACATTCAAACCTTCTTTGAGGCCCGCGGCTACCCGGGTAGCGACGGAGCTATAATGACAGCTGTCATTATTTGCCTGACGGTTGCCAGGGGACCCCTCGGGGCTGTGAAACTTTAAGCAACGGTCATGAAATGTTAAGGAGTAAGCACTGCGTATACGCACGTATAGATTGCACGCCATTTTTAAGAATTTCCAAACCAGCGGCTCCTTGCAACCTGTTTAATGTCATCCGTCGTCATAACACTATACTTGCAGGGTCACCATTCCCACTCCTCCTTCGAAAACGGGAATAAAACTTGTGATTTATAAATATTTATTAGAACACGTGCGATGACGTTGAGCGCATTATGTATGTAAACTGCTAACATATTGTAGAATGCATACATCGCAACTAACACTATGAATGAAAATCTAATTTAGTCTTGTCTAGTTGAATGTATAATCGAATTCATGGGGTCCCAAGGTGCTGGTGTAGTGACCCCGTACGGGGAAGCGCAGTGACCCCCCACTAGGTGGAACAATGTTATCAAACGGGTTACGGGGTTCTCCATGGTGTTTGGCATTCCGTACAAGAGGCCTACATCTAGCAATAGCAATGAATTTTTTATTGAAATTGAAGATTGTTTTAATTGTAAAAAGCACTTAAATCGTTGTGTACATAACTTCACGCCTCATTCCCGTAGGGGTAGGTAACGACTGCATTCATTTGTCACGGTCCTTGCATACTTCCTTAGCTTCATTCACTCGCATCAATCTTTTCATACAAGTTCGTCGGTTTAGGGTACTCTAGACCTGGCCATTCTTTAAACATTTGCCCAGGCCGACATTTCAATTCAGCATCGCCTCATAAAACTCTTTTGTTAATCTTCTTTCATCCATCCTCTTTAAATGCCCAAACCGTCTAAGCATCCCTTCCTCAATTCTAGCCGCTACATCTTCTTTTACACCACACCGCTCTGTATCATTTTACAATATTTAATACTTGTACATACAATAAATAATAAAACAAACAAATACAAATAACAAAGGGACTTGCAGTGGCTCACAGTTTAGAACCCAATTAAAAGTTATCGAAACATTGTCTCTTAATTGCTTATTAATTGTCTTTTAATAGCATAAGGCAAATAGTAATTAAATAGCAGTTTGTATTTAACGCATTATGCGCATTTAAATAACGAGGGGGTAGGTTGTATAAATTTGACCTGTCTCTCTGTAATAATGCGCATTTTTAACGTTCGACTTAAAAAAGAGGAGTGTTAATAAGTTTGACGTGTATATATGTGTGTCTGTCTACTTGTCTGTAGCGTCGTAGCCTTTAAACGAATGAATCGATAACGATGGGTTTTATTTAGTATGATAACTGATCGATATGGTTCTTAGCTATATACCTACGATGAAGATGCGACAAACAAAACAAAATTATTGATGTTTTCCCAGATCACCCTAGAGTCGGCAGACAGTCGTCTACAGACATTCTCTTTCGTTTCATTGGGGAGAAAGAAATAGCAATATTTCCGCTAATAGGTATATGTCATTTCTCTACATAAAATATCTCTTCGTGTGCATCCTAGATTTACGTTGGCTAATTTCTTGACGTGAGATTGGCCGCCATGACCGAAACTCGATCGGACGTTATCGCAGATGCCGTATTCAATAATAAAAGCGCCTTATCTCCTTATATTCCGGTGCGGATTTATCGCGGCTCTAACTCAGAAGCGGTTAAAATATGACCGCAGTACAATAAACTTATTCCCGGTGCACCGTTCAATAACGATACGGGAACATAAATCTGGCGTTACACTACACGTAGCCACCATCGTTTCTAGCTGCGGGTTATCAAAATAGCATTTCAAAAAATATCGGTATTCAATTTTTTTTAAATAATGTTTTTTTTTTATTTATTTGTTTATTGTTAGTCGTAGGTTATTTTTATTTCGGCCACCTGAACACATACATAGATTGTTTTTGCGAACGTTAAATGTGTGTTTCTCTTTCAGACGTCATTGATTTCAAGACATTACTAAAGTATTTATGAATACGTTGAGCTGATGAATTTCTTTTTCGTTTGAGACACATCCAAAACCTAACCATCTTCCCTTTTCAAAAAGGCGTGATAGAGTAACTGGTATAGAGCTTACATCCACATATGCTTTACAATTTCCGTGGCGCAACTATATGTGCGGTAGATTTATAAGACGGAGGTCCTGGGTTCGACTGATCGGCAGAGTGTGATTTTATTAATCATTGGTCCCTCGCCCGTTGTTAGCTACCAAAAGATTAAACGTTCCGGTACAAGGTCGTGTATATTATCTTACTCGTAACAACTTAGCCCGCTTCCATCTTAGTTTAAACATCTCTTACTACCAAGTGTGTGCAGACAATCGGCTAACTTACTGATTCTAGCGATTAAAAGACAAGGTTAGACATTAAAATCTTTGTCCAAAATACTTAAGTCTCGTGCTCGAGTGATACAGAAATCCAGTTCCAGGTTTGATCTACGTACCCCATTCGGAAAACTCGCTAACGACCCCCTAACCGTCTTTGCCGCGCCTCAACTTTTAATCGAGTTTAAAACAAAAGGCTCTCGGCATCACTATCGCGGTACACGGGTAGGGTTGAGCCATTAATCTTTCCTAACACGTCTAACTTAACAGTTTACTCTGATACAAGGTTAATCGGTACGTTATCCGTGGTATAACTATCCAGAAACATTCCCTCTAACATTTTTTATATATGGGCCTTTGGAAACCCATGCAATATTATTGTTAATTTTATTTAATTTTATCGACAATCTATACTAATATTATAAAGAGGTAAAGTTTGTATGGTTGTAAATAAAGTTCTGTCGGGGCTAATCTTCGGAACTACTGATCCGATTTAAAAAATTCTTTCACCAGTAGAATGCTACGTTATCGTGAGTGTCATAGGCTATATTTTATATTTGTATTGTATATATTACCCGCGTTATCACAGTTTTTGTCGCGCGAGTCAGACCGTGAAATTTATTAAATTGGCTTTATGCGCGTGCGCTGCCTTAGTAATATCGTACAATGTTTAACAAAAATGTAGATCTTTAGTACACGGGACGAGACGGAGGATATTGCTTGACGGGAAATTATAAAAAAAATAAATTGAGCGGGGATAGCGGGGAAAAAGCACATTTTATATGAAAGTCTGTCTTTAAAATTAAAAGGGTACCTAAGAGGTTTTCACGCAGACGAAGTCGCGGGCGACTGCAAGTTTATTATAATTAACAATATTATATATGAGTATTCGGGAAATATTTAAATGTAAGATTTTTATGTGTATTGCATCACGTCATGTTTGTATCAATTTATCACTATTTGCGAACTAAACATCTAAATAAATAAGCGTTCTAATTAGTAATAGTCGAGCGCTTATTATCAGAGAATAGTATAGACAAAAACAAGAAAATTTAACTCGACAAGATTTTTTCAATCATTTGCAACAAGATTAACAGCGCTTTATCTCAAAGCATCTGTTTTAACAGACTACCTTTTTTATCGATGATTTTTTATTTTAACGAAATGATTTTCTTTTATCTGTCTACAAAAAATCTCGAATCGTTCAAATTCGAATCGTACAGTTCGGTTTGAACATAGTAACTAAAACTATCTAAAATAATTCACTAGACAATCAACTGAACATGGACGATCGTCTAGCGCAGGAAGTGATCAGAGTGGTGACCCTAACGTTGCGCCTCCCTAAAGACAAGCGTGCATTAGTAATAATGGCCCGCCGTTAGGAATTCAACCAATTGTACCGACTTCCGAACTGGGGCAGAGCTGAATTTTCAACGAACGTAAAGTTTCTTTGACGAATAGTGTCTTCAGACGTGCCAACTTTCGACAGCCACTTTAAACACGTACACAGATATACCAACGTGTGATGTTATGTCATCATTAGCAACCTATTAATGGCCATCTGCAGGGCCCGGACTTCCTCCTTGTTGGAGTGGGGATATGGAGCGTAGGCCCACCACGCTGCCTCCAATGCGGGTTGGTGGGCTTAGGTTAAGAATTATTTATTCAATAACTGCAACTATCACATTTTGATAATAGTGACCAGGACCGATGGCTTTACTTCTTTATTTATTTATTTAGGAAAACCAACCACTGATACACTAATACATGTTAATATTACATTTAAACAAGGGTAACTTCCGTAAATGCTCAGCTTATTACAGGTTTTCACAACTTTCACAATATAATGTAAAATACAATTATAACAACAATACAAATTATATAAAACCAATGACAGTTACAAACTAAAAGCTAAAACCTAAGAAACACTAAATAACAAAACAGCGTAAGAATGAACAATATTTATTACAAGAAATAGGCAAATGTCAAAAATAAGAATTCATTCATTAATTTTACATGTCAAGGATTATTACTAGGTAGTCAATATATTATTATTAGAAGTCAAAACATTTAAAACCTCCTAACTCAGTACTTAGTCTGAGGCCCTGGTGTATAACACAACAAACTTTACTATTCCGGACTTGGAATGTCCTCAAAATTTCATTGAAGAGTGTAAAACAAAGAATCAGTCTGCGGCCCGGCCCAGGATTGAAAATCAGGACCTCGGTCGAATGAACATATTCAATGACATAATTATGTACATAGTATGAATATACTTATAGATGAAAAGACAGGATAAAAAATAATTTATTTACGTTGCTATTCTCCGCAATCCGCAAATCTGAGCAACGACGCTATCCAGACTTAACCAATAAACCTCTACGTATGTGACACTCTCAAATCAAAGCAATTTTCAGGTGATGTTCAATGTACAATATTCGATTGTTAAGATTATTAAAAATAAAATTTTCATTATGCATAAGTAATTATCTAAAGTTGAATTAAAAATTATAACTCTTGTTACTAAAAAAATTTATAGTTACTTACTGAATAGTTCTAATTAATACAACCGTTTTTCTTATTAGAATGAAAATTAACTGTATTGTTGAATATCAAATGAGATTGAATGTAGGTACTTTAAAGGCAGATATTGAATAATATAATTGGACCAACTTGGTTAATATATTAAAAAAACATTTTCAATAGAAGTGACGTGACCAAGACGTATTTTGAAGGCAGTTGTTGAACTAACTTGTTATTGTAACATCGCCAGCTATCATTGATGAAAATAATCTTCTTATACAAAAAATAAAATATTTTTTATTTTTTTTAAATTTCGAACTAACAGATTTTCAGTAAATGCAGATGAAAGTATATACCTACATTACTTAGTTGGGATTTCGTCAGAAATATGAAAAATCATAGAAATAATTTTTTTATATTTATTCGTATTTTTTTTATATTTCTGACGAAATAAATCCCAATGCGTTTTCGTTCCAATTGGTCAAAATACCTGAAAGGTTTTAATACTTAGAAATAATTATCGTCAAAAAATACTTACGTCTAAAGTTTCTGCAGACAAAGTCACAACAACAACAAGCTTATGATATCATTTTTAAAGGTATTTTTAACCTAATTTTTTCTGTCCTTGCTTTATTTAATAAGCCGCAAAACAATTGTCTTCAATTTGATTGATTGAATTACTAAATAACTGTTATTATGGACATTATTCATTGACGCCTTTGTGTTGAATAATAACAATAATAATTAATTGTAATTAAATTGTATAAAATAAGCATAATCTTATTAATTACAGCATTATATTTGTTATAACACCTAAATTATCGCGCTTTGGAGGAAAATCAGGTTGCATAATGTTAATCTCGAAAACTGCAGGGATTTTTTGATATTTTTTTTGTATTTTGGCGGCCTCCGTGGCGCGGTGGTATAAACGTTCAAATTATGAGACGGAGGACCTAGGTTCAATTCCCGGCCGGGCCGATTGATATTTTCTGAATTGGTCAAGGTCTGGCTGGTGGGAGGCCTCGACCGTGGCTAGTTACCACCCTACTGACAAAGACGTACCACCAATTAATTTAACATTCCAGTACAATGTCGTGTAGAAACCGAAGGGGTGTGGATTTCATCCTACTCCTAGCAATTCCGCTTCCGTCTTAGATTGCATCAGGTGTGTGTTGCTTACCATCAGTTGTGTTTGCAGTCAAGTGCTAATTTTTAGTGAATAAAAAGAATTGGCCGCCCAGATATTATTGAACATAATTATTAAATTAATCAAAAAGTCCCAGACCTCGGTTGAGTTTTTTAAATATTTCAGTAGGTCTTAGTCTATCACGTTATGTATTATTTTCAGATGTAAGAAATTTGTTTTTTTTTTAACAAATTCTTGACAGTTAATAAATTTTTTGCTTTTTGTTTCAGGTAAGGATGCGGTTCTTTATACTCGTGCAATATTGTAAGTCAAAAACTTATTATGCTTCAGTTATAATCAACAGTAAATAAAAAAACTAGAAAAGGAGTCCATCGTTTGTCTCATAAAGCAATTAAAAAAAATACATACATTCTTATCTCATAATCATCACGTGTTGCTGTCCTCTGAACAAACTTTGACGGCTATTATGCCAAAAGCTTTCCTATTTTCGACAATTCTCTTTAATTGTTGGGAAATTTGACGACCTGCGTGGCGCAGTGGTATGCGCAGTCGATTTATAAGACGGAGGTCCTCGGTTCGATTTCCGACGGGGCAGATTGAGATTTTTCTTAATATGTCTTGGTCTGGCTTGTGGGAGGCTTTCGCCGTGGCTAGTTACCACCCTATCGACAAAGACGTATCGCCAAACGATTTAGCGATCCGGTACGATGTCGTGTAGAAACCGTAAGGGGTGTGGATTTTCGTCCCACTCCTAAGCCCGCTTCCATTTTATACTGCATCATCATTTAACACCAGGTGTGATAGCAGTCAAGGGCCAACTTGTAGTGGATAAAAAAAAAAATTTAGTTCGATCCTCTCATGTCATCCAACCATTTCGCTTCCGACGACCAGGTTTTCCCTTGTCCCGTATCTTTCCTGCCAAGAATAACCTTGAAAATCCTTAAATATGTATTAGAAGGGTGAAAATTTGTAGGTTAATGGATGTTTGTTATTCTTTCAGACAAAAACTACTAAATGAATTTTGATGAAACTTTACAATATTATAGCTTACATATAAGAATAAAACATAGGCCACATTTTATTCCGAAATTCCCACGGGAACAAGAATTACGTAAATGAAACCGCGAGCGGAATTTCATGATTGCAATAATTTTACCGTTTCTATAAATAAACAATTTATTTATTGACCACGATCCTAAATACGATTAAAACCGAGTGGCATCCCTACTATTTTAATAAAACCCATATTCCCAATAGCCGCTCGACGGTGCAGATAAATCTCCCCGATCGCAACAAACTCACCAAAGCAACCTTGTTGCCAGACTGTAATCCGACGGCGAGTTATCGAATCGCTCACGGGAATCGAAATAGATTCGATCGCGACACGGGAACCGATGTTACGGGTTTTACGTATCACTTGCGAACCGATAAAACATATCCACCTATTCATATAACATAGCTTTTAGGGCTTTTTAAAATGGAATCCGTTTATTTTTTTCATTTTAACTTTTTTATGTTGTCAATTCTTTTTTCGATTTTTCTGTTTTACAAGGCAAAAGCTGATAAACGTCCCTGATATATGTACATGAGAATATTTAAATAATATTTAAATAATATTTCAATTTACCGGTTCGTCTGGTTATCATGCTTAAATATGGATCACGATATAGGGACACGAATATCTTAGCATTCCATGGATTCACCGTGCAGGTACCGCCAAACAAAATCGAAAATTGCGCCACGGATGTGCCATGGATGCTTAAGGGTACCCTTTGTGACCGGTCAACGCTAGCCTTCTCTGCTCGAATATTTCTCCCGCCTCAGCCAAATCTGGTAGGATCCTGCTAGAGCAGCTTGAACACTAGTTCTAGAATAGACCTTAATGCAGTTCTTGTCAGGCCAAGATCTTTGGGCAGGTTGTAGACAGGTTTTGCTCGTATACCTTTCCCACCCACTTCTACTGCATATAAACTAACCAAATAGCCATTTTTTGTTAGTTCTTTTGTAAGGTTATACATAACACTTATAAAGTCTTTAAAGAGTCCTAGTCGAGTTGTGAAAATATTATAGAGTTTTCTTCTTAAAAGAGATTCGAATTCAGAAGAATCGCATTAAGTAAAACACAGTCGTCAGTAGCAGAACAGGTTTCTGTTTCCTTTAGTTTTTTGTTCAGAAAATAAACCTTTTCTGTGGATTGCTGTGAGACATTAAAAGTAGGCTGATTGTGATGAAATTATTGTTTTATTGGTATATCGAATATACACCGGAGATTTTTATTTTAAATTCGTATACATATTGCAAACATGCGGTTTATTTTTGTCCATTCCTGTTATATTATTGTTATTGTGTGTACGTGCTTAATATATTACTTTGATATTATTTTGTTATGGTTTTCGAAATTACACGGTATTTTCCAGCAAAGGTTCGCTTACGTTTTAATTTTATGACCAATAAATAACAATTAATTATTCCGCAAATACATTTGAGCGGTGTGGTGCTCTTGCTATATACCTTCTCCTATAAGAAAGGAGGCCTGGCCCTGGCCAAATCTGACAATGAGGATAGTAAAATAATAATTAATTGTACTTTGACACCAATAAAATATGAAACTTGCCAACAATATTCACACTAGAGGATATCCGCAAATTCATCCGCGTAGTTCTTCCCGTGATTTTCGGGATAAAATGTGGCCTATGTGTAGACCGGACATATTTCTTTTTTCCAAACAAATCAAACTAAAGACCATGTATTCAAATTCAAATTCGAATAAATATTATGACCTTACTAATGAACTAACCAAAAATGGCTATGTGGTTAGTTTATACGCGGTTAGAAGTGGGTGCGAGGGGTATACTAGCGACCTTGGCCTTACTAGAAGTGCAGTAAGCTCCATATTGGAACGAGTGTCCAAAGCTGCTCTAGTAGGGTCCTTCCGAATTTGGCTGGGCAGGGAGAACAACTTGAACACAGGAGGTGAGTGTTGACGCGCGTCACTAAGGGTACCCTTAAACCTACACCCGTGTCACAAGTCTCGGGCACTGTTCGGAGTTTTTCTCTCAGCCACGCGATGGACCCGGCACCCGCACGGTGAGTCCATGGAATGCTAAGATATTCGTCTCGTCTCTTTTGATATGTGAGCTAATTATTGTGATGTTTCATCAAAATCCATTCAGTGGTTTTCGCGTGAAAGAGTAACAAAAATCCATCTATTCATACATACAAACTTTCGCTTTTTTAATGTTGGTAAAAATTGTAAAAGAAGTATTAAAAATAAGTTGAAATAAGTATGAAAAAGGCTCTAACAACGGTAGAGCAACTAAAATCAACCGCTTAAAGTATTTGAAGGAAATGTTTTTCAAAATAACAATTTTCAAGAGCGGCTGACAGCAGCAGCTCCGTATGAAAATGTCACAACCATTCAACGTTACGTTACCGCTGCGGAGATATTTTCCGATGCTGCAAGTTCTTTATAGCGCACGTTTTGTTTTTTTTTTATTTATTTTCTACAAAGTTCTTTTAATGTGTGTTTCTTTAATTTATTCTTTCTTGAAAGAAAGAATATTCATTTTGGAAAAACTTCACATAGTAACATAATAAAATAGTTCGCTATGCAGGATGTAAATAGTGATGTGAATAAATAGATAAATAAATAGTTATTCTAATTGAGGGTAAATGGAGAATTAATACAAAATTCCGCCAGAGAATGTAAAATAACAATTAAAAAAGAGAAACAGATATTTAAGCACATAATATTCAGGCAAGTTATCGAGGTTGGCTTTAGCATTCTATTCCACGTGTTTTGGAGACGAAAGGGTTTCCAAGTTGACATTTCCGCAAATAAAGCCTTATTTATATTATTTTCACGTGTTCCGGAACGTTTGATGTTTTTAATAAAGCACCTCGTTGCTTCGCGAAGGAGGATGCGGTTCGTATGATATATTATTTGATAGATATAATTTATGTATAGGTAAGTCGTCTTAATTAAAAGCATTTTGGTTTTTCTATCATTGTAAAATTTATATTTGTTTACTAAGGGAAAGGCCGAGGCGAATGTTCTTGGACCAAATTCAGGACATTTGAAAAAATGCTCAGGTCAAGAGTACCTAGTCTAAACCGACGAATATTTATCGAAGGATTTCCTTATTCCCATAGAGGTAGGCAATGACCACACCTTCCACTAGCCACGATCCATTCGTATCTCTCCTGCTTCTTCTACTTCGATCAAAGCTTTCATGCAAGTTCGTCGGTGTAGGATACTTTTGACCTGGCCTTTATTCAGAATGTCCTGTATTTGATCCAGGAATGCGTAGTGTGGTTTTATATCCCCGCACCGTTTTAACGTGCTCTCTAAGGTGCCTCGATCCCGGTCATTAACATCTGATAATCGTTAACGTATTAAACTCTATCAACCTAAGGCCGTCAACACGCATTGGAGCAGCGTGGTGGGTCTAAGCTCTATATGGCCTCTCTACAAGGAGGGAGACCTGGATCTGTAGCGAGCCGTTAATAGTCAAATAATGATGAACTTTTGTACCTCAAATTTCGTCGCCACTCAACATTCGCCAAGTCCGAAGTCAAGGACTAACTAGTCGTTAAATATAAAAAATATACAATATTATACATTAGTATATTATACTAACAGATAATATACACACTATTTTATGTCGAGAGACCTTCTGCAGTGATTATCGCTGTGATGTAAATGAGTATAGCACGAAGTGTCTTATTATCTCGTTTAATACACTAGTGTAAACATTAGCGTACTGTTTACTGATTACGAAACAGGAAATTCGATTTGGCCGTTTCATTTGATAAAGCGATCACCTGACGAGGCACGGTGGTAATCTGACGAGGCGCGGCGATTACATGACGAGGCGTGATGAATCCTGACGAGGCTTGACCGTTACCGGACGAGATCCGGCGATTATTTGACGAGGCACAGTGATTATCTGACGAGGCATGACGATTTCCTAACGGCCATTATCATTAACATAACATCTGATAATGATCGTTTTAAAACCAAACATTTTCTTAGATAGAGTGATAACTCGCCTATCTGTGAGTGAGAGTAGCATGATGGTTCTAAGCTCCATAATCCCTTTGTAAGAAATGGCCTAGCCTTGTAGTAGGTAGTTGAAAATAAATCGATAGTTGAAAAGAAAGTAATCAAATAACAATAGTCAACAAAGTTCATCGCTACAACGTCATTATTACACAAGCCGTTATTTAGTGTGAATAGGCTTAAATAACAGGTTTGTTTAATGCTACTATAGACACAGAAAAGAAAGTAATCAAATAACAATACTTAACAAAGTTCATCGCTACAACGTCATTATTACACAAGCCGTTATTTAGTGTGAATAGGCTTAAATAACAGGTTTGTTTAATGCTACTATAGACACAGTAAAATAACGCTTAACCTACGACCAGAGTAAATACCTACCATTGAGTAGTCAATAGTAATTGAAGGTCGGGATTACATGTCAATTACCCTATTCTAAAAATTTGTTCATCGTAGGTTACGTATTTTGTAACAACAATGTGTCTAAGAATGTAACAAACTCGTCAATGTACAACACCGTTGTCATAAAACTCGCTGTTCGTCGATGCACTGGTTTGTTTTCGCCACGTAATACAACCTTGTGGACGATTTTCACAAACAGCCTTCTAATAAGGTTGAAGATTTTGCATTATCGATAAATATTTGCTAATAAAATTATTTTCGCTCTGTTAGTTTTGTGGTTGCGTCACGGCGTTTAAGATGAACACGGAGTATCGAAAATAGACGAAAGAACAATATTTGACAAAATACTTATGGTAGCTATGTCAAGGAAATGTCGTTATCTAAGCGTATATTGTTAGCATTTTAAAGTATTAGATTTGTTACCATAGACAATACCATACTATATTATCTATGGTAACGCAAGGTAATACCTGTCGATCGTCAGATGTTAAAAAATTGACATGTCAGAATATTCGCGTGTAGTGTTTCTTTACTGTTCTTTTCATTATTATAAAGTATACATGTTTTTAGTGAAACGTTTATTATATAATAGTGTATTGTTTAAAAGTGTGTCGAGTTCTGGCCGCGTCTTTTCGCGTCACGGACTGCTTTTCCGATGCGGAGGTAGTAACCAAAAGAATAAATTATATTGAAGACATCAGAATATTATTTCAAAACCCAAGAGTAACACTATTTTATTTTTCTATTTTTCTTTTTATAACTAAATTAACTCATAATAATACTGTCCCGTAGCTTCGTCCGTGTGATATCGAGATAAAATGTAGCCTGAATAATGTTATTATTTACTCTCAAATATGAAAACTTCCGCATTTGTAATATTAGAAAGATACCACTAAAAGCGGACACCCTAATTTTTAGTTTCGTGAGACACACCCAATGCGTGTTCACAAGATATTAGGGGTATTATATACCCCCATTGTGTTATAAGCTACTCTGATAATCATAAAACTTTTACTTACCTACCTATCGGATAAAAGATCGTAAACCTTTTTTATGGCATCTAATATTTCTGACATGTGAATTAATGTTTTTTCATTGTTTCATTTTTATTTCTACCTCGTCAGTAGCACTGATATTTTCACGAATCATATACGTTTACATTAATTACGAATTAAAAACAATATTTATTATTTCAATATTGAAATAATGAATAATATTGTTTTAATTAGTTTGGAATGATTGTTTTCCTTTTGTGTGCGAAGTTAATTAATGATGCATTATTTGATATAAATCAACTTTTGTATAAAAAGAACAGAAATTATAAAGCAGTACGTACAGTTGCTTGTAAAGATTTTTCTTTCTATCAATGTATTAAATGTACTAGAAGTCACCCGCGACTTCGTCCGCGTGAAAACCTCTTAGGTACCCTTTTAATTTCAAAGACAGGCTTTCATATATAGTGTGCTCTTTCCCCGCTACCCTCTCAATTTAATTTTTTTATGTATTATAAGTTTCCCGTGAAGCAATATGAAGGATATTGCTTCACTTATTATATAACTATAACTTATTTCCGTTTCCTTTATTTAATTGGAATCCCGTCCCGTGTACTAAAGATCTACATTTTTGTTAAACATTGTACGATATTACAGTACATTAACATTAACAATATCTACATATTTATGGCAAGTTGATGTGTATAGCTTGAATTAAATAGTCAATTTCACTTTTGAGTCTAGCTTTCATAATAAACAAAATAATTTACATTCCGACATGCAGATCTAGAGATTAGCCCGTTTAAACAAACAAAGTTTTTCGTATATTATATAAATATGGTCTGCCATGCCCATGCCAAATAAATTGAAAGAAAAGATCAAAGACCGAATTCTCAAAGAATATCAGTACCAAAATGTTGACCCCTATTCAGTACGCATAACATAACACGGAGGAGATAAACTTAATTTGGACGATATAGTGGCGGCGTTATGTTTTTTAGAAATTTTATAATATCAGAAACTATATAACTAATGAACATACTGTAAAAGGCAAATCTTATCTCTATAATATCCTTGTGATTATTAAATAATTTATTTTGATAGGGATTTAAGTTTCGTTGTACAAACAGTGACGTAAACTTAAGCATATGAATTAAATGATTTTTTGAACCACAAAAAGTTATATATATCTGCCATAATATAAAAGATAGATATATGCTATTGCGGACTTTTTTGTAGAACTTTTTAAGATACATAAAGTTTTCATACAATGTTTTCAATTATATCCAATATCTAATGCAGCGTACGCGCATAAAGATAAATTTAACAAATTTCACGGTCCGAGTCGCGCGACAAAAACTGTGATAACTCGGGTAATATATACAATACAAACTTAAAATATAGTCTATAACACTCACCGATAACGTAGCATTCTACTGGTGAACGAATTTTTAAAATCGGATCAGTAGTTCTGAACATTAGCCCCGACAGAACTTTATTTACAAACTTACAAACTTTACCCCTTTATAATATTAGTATAGATTAATGCCTCCTTCCCATAGGGGTAAGCAGAGATCACGTTCTTGCATATCTCACTCGCTTCGCTCAAAAGTGTAAGATTTAATGAAATTAGAAGAAGCGCGAGAGATATGCAAGGGCCATGGAAGGGTCGTAGTCTCTGCCTACGCCTATGGAAATAAAGCATGATGGTATGTATGCATAAAACATTAAATTACCAGATTCCTCTAAAACATGATTATTTTTGGGGTTACATAAGAAAACTCTTAAGCTAAAGCTAATGCCTTAATGTTTTTTATGTCTCTTATAAACCGAATCACATGAAAGCCACATCTAAATAATAAATATTATGGCGTTCCCAATACTTATTCCTTCAGACAAACGGCTTCGAAAACAAGATAATCCGAGAGCAAAATAAAACAATAAACGTCATTCCTAACGCAGATTAATTCTATTACGATTCGCACTTTTGTTTCCGCGTTACATTGTCACCCTAATCCAGGGTTGACAACTGTTTGTGCTGAGAGTTGACGAAACATGAATATGGTTTACTACTATTTGAAAAAAATCGCCTGTGATAGAAGATTACCTCAAATCCTACAATGCACTGCCTTGCACCTAAGAACCTGAGGCATAGATGGTATGCTCACCTCTATCTAATTATGCCTCAAGTCACTAACCTATTCCTAATTTCACTGTCAACGAAGAACGTTGCAGATTTATCATGGCTAGATAAGATCACTGTTCTTCTCTCCCAGACATCATTGTAATCTCATAAATTTTAAAATAAGTTCTACAATCCTTTACGCTGCTGTTTGAAATGAACTCAATAAAAAAATATTAAATATCAATTGCTTTTACTGTAAATAAATACTTTAGTGAATTCAAAGTCCACATATTTTAGTTCAAATACACATAGAAGCAAGCATGTCGGCAACCCTGGCTACAGTTCGGCCGATAGGGTCTCAGTAATGGTCGAAGGGGGGCCATAATTCACTATTTCCTACGCCCGTTCCGCTTAATATCGCCAATATCGCAACTTTTTCGCGGGGCGCGTAATTTCCCAGGGCCTGAATTATTATAACACAATGAATCATGGTCACACCGTATCGTTGTTCGGCGCGAATATGCGAATATGCGAAATGTGAATGCGTTATTTATGGAGGACGGATTCGCGGGAGCGGAATTCTCTACGAGCACCGGCTTTGTATGAATATGTTTTGTTTTCACTTTCACTTTGTTCGATGGTTCGAACGCAAATATTTAAGATCGATGTACGGGATCAATTTAAAATGTGGTGTATTATATTTTATTTAATTGTAACTCTGCTTCATGGGATACCTGTCTACGTTACATCGTTTTATATTATTGAATACATTATTTACTAAAAACTTATTTTGCTTGACACATTATGAAATAAAATAAATGTTCAATCCTTTTACAAAATGATTGTATGCTTACGTTATATCCATTAACAAGTTTAAGTAAAAAATATTGTTTTTTAAGCTCTTATTTTGCGATATTATCTATAACTAAAGTAAACATCAGAAAGAACAAAACGAGTACAAACTCGATGTGGTTTTATTCCTACGACTACCTTCCAGCCCCAACATCAGATCAGTGATGCATTGGCACGTAATTTACATGTCTATGCATGCAAAATTTTAGAAATCTGAAACCGGGAAGTTTTAACTTGAAAGATTTTATTATTATTGCATACACTGATGAATAGAGGAGATAAAACTAAATAAAACTTTTAAAATAAATAAACTTCAATTTGGAAATTCAAGATGGCAGACGCCATAAACAGTGGCATCCAACGCGGTTGATATCTAAGCGCCAAACGTTCTGCTGCTACATTTCTTATTCGAACAGCTAAAATGTGGAATGCCTTTTCGTCTGTGTTTCCTGCCACTAAAAATTTAAATAACTTCAAGGCAAGATTGAATAGGCATTTTCTAGACAAACGCACTCTAACTTAGACTTCGTGGTTGGTTGGTGGGATAATAATAGCTTTCGCTTAATTGTTGGATCAAGGGTCGGATACAGAAGGCAGTAATTCTTGACCTCCAACCCCGCGGAATGAATTTTTTTATAAATTTTTAATAGTGTTTTTTTTATAATTTTAGAAGCATTGTTAAAAATTTTTAAAATAATTGTAAATAAATAAATGAGTGTATAATAAGAATAAGCACTAAACATCCATTTCACTAAAGTTCCTTTATTAGATAGCATCACCAAAATTAATAAACTTCCCTTTCTTCATGTCCCAAAATGGATTCACTACCCTTTAAGTTCACTTCTGTTACGGCTGAGGAGATTAAAAGAAACATTATGGCAATTAAATCGGATGCCGTAGGCTGTGATCAAGTGAGTCGCAAAATGGTCCTTTTAGCATTGGATGTCATTCTGGCTATTCTTTACCATATCTTTAACCACTTTTTTCTTACTATTACTTTCCCCAATGCCTGGTGTTTAGCATATGTTGTTCCAATTCCGAAAATGACCAATCCTTCATCTTTCTCTCACTTTCGACCTATTTCTATCCTTCCGTTTCTGTCCAAAGTACTAAAACGTATCGTGCACAGGCAATTATCTTTATATCTCTTCAAATTTAAAATCCTTAGTCCATCTCAATCCGGATTCCGTCCTGGACATAGCACGGTTACTGCATTAATTAAAATCTGTGACGATATAAGATATGCCATGGATAATCAACTGATTAGTATAGTAACCTTACTAGATTTTTCGAATGCATTCAATTCAGTTGATTTTGAGGTTCTTCTGGCAGTCTTACAGTCAATAAACATATCTCCTAAAGCCATAAGTTGGTTCCGATCATATCTTTGTGATCGTAAACAATGTATTCGGGTTGATGAAAAACTATCCACTCCGTGCAGATTATATGCAGGTGTACCCCAGGGCGGAGTTCTTTCTCCTTTACTCTTTGTCATTTTTATTAACTCTTTAACTGATCTCCTCTCTCTTTCCTATCACTTATATGCCGACGATTTGCAAATATATGTGTCATCACCCGCTGATATGCTTGACAATGCTATAGGTAACCTAAACACTGACCTCAGCTCAGTCAGTACTTGGAGTAAATCCTATGGGTTGTCAGTAAATGCCAGCAAGTCACAAGTTATTTTATTTGGATCGCGTCAACAACTGTCTAAAGTTAATGACTCATCCCTTCCTCCACTATTATTTGATGGCTCTAATTTAACCTTTAACAGTTCAGTTAAAAATCGTTATGGACGAGAGCTTTTCATGGACACCCCAGGTTGAAGCTGTTAGCCGAAAGATCTTTGCGGTTATCGGTAGTTTGAAGAGATTGAAGAACTTCTTACCTGTCAAAACTATAATTTCTCTGGCTCAATCTCTTCTATTCCGATACTTGACTATGGGATTCTTGTTACGGTGACTTACCACAGTTTCTCCTTAACATGCTTGACCGCTTACAAAATTTAAGTATTCGATTTATTTTTGGTTTGAGGAAATTTGATCATATTTCACAATTTCGTGTCCAACTCAAATGGCTCAACATGACTCAACGTCAAAATTTCCATATACTTTCTCTTCTGTATTCTATCCTCTTTCATCATCACACTTTAAAGAAAGGTTCCGTTTTCTTGGTTCTAGCCACCTTTTCAACCACCGATCCCGCAATGATAACAAGTTGTTATGTCCACCCAGTAGGTCTAACCGCTACAGTGAATCGTTCACTGTGAAAGCTGTGAAACTGTGGAACGCCGTTCCGAGGGAGATACGGTACTCAAAGTCACTCTATACCTTTAAACGTCGTCTTAAGAGCCATTTCCTTAATTGCAATTAATTTATGTACGCGTATATATGTAAATATTGTTTAAGTATGTCTATTATAATGTATATATGATATTATTATTTATTACTATTATATTATTTATTGATATTCATGTATTAGTATGTAACTTATTGTATATGTATTTTTAATTTTTATGTACCTTTTTACCTTACCTTGTTAAACTACCAATTATTATTATTGGCCTCAAATTCCACCTTCTACTGTTTGTTTTTGTGTATTTTTACAAAAACACAAATATTTTTTTATTAAATGAAGTCGGATCTTTATTAGGCTATTACTTTTTCCAGTCACCATTTTGGTGCCACTATAAAAATGGTTAAAGTAAGTACTCGCATTGGAGCAGCATGGTGGGCCTACGCTCCATATCCCCTCCTATAAGGTGGCAGACCTGGCCCTGTAGTAGGCCGTTAATAAGCTGATAATTATGATGATGACGTACATGAAAATCCCTTTACAATGATATATTATGTACCTAAATATCGCAACATGGTATTGGTCAGAAGCCAGGCCTTCATACAATTTTACTGGTTCTTCTCTCACTGATAATTACTAATCTATCACAGTATCTGCTATAAACCTAGTTTAGTAGTAGTAGTCACGCCATGTACTCGTGAGTTTTGTTACAATTCACCACACCATCTATTACAATTCACGCATTAAGTTGCGAAGTGTACACATGTTTACACACCTCGCGCCGACAGCCGAGATTCATCACGCCTGTCACCAGATCAGATTACCAGCTTTATATAAACTCATGTTAACACCATACCAAAGTTATTAAGATAAATTCATCGTAGGTGTTTTAATTCTTGCTTAATCGCCCTCGTATTTATTTTTAATGCCTCATTAATAATTCGTAATGAACAGTGATTGATTTATTATGCTATTTTCAATTGTTAGTTGAACATCGTAAAGTCAACGAGTGTCAAAAAGTGTCGAATCTCGAAAAATAAACATCGTACGAACTTACATTTCGTCGATAATCCAATCTTCAGTTCGACTGTCAGTCCAACATGGCAAAATGTCATCTTCCTAATAAGTTAGTCATAGATTACATCATCACTTACCATCAGGTGTGCAATTGCAATCAAAGGCTAACATGCAATGAATAAAAAATGAAAAACAATGGTCATTCAAGTCTTGGATAGCATTATAAAAATGGACTAAATATGCAGAATCTTAGCCTTGTTTTCTATTTATACAAATAAATAAAGCTTTTTTATACAAAAATCACTAAAACTATTTTGTGAGTATGAATTACATAAATACAAAACTTAACTTTGCTAATATTCCAAGTAGCTAAGTTTATTTTCAAAGTACCCGCATCAGTAATTACTGTTTGCAATGTAAGCGCTAATAATGCTAGGGGCACATCGCACCTCGGCGCACGCTCGCTCGGCGGATTAGTTCCTGCTGTCAATCACCTGCACCCTCACTTAGCCCTTGACACCTAAATAGACAAAGAGATAGACGTAATTTTGAGAAGGCCTTACATAACAGAATTTGGCGTTCACTCAGACTCAGATCAGACTTGGACTTTGTCAAGAGTTTGTTTGTTACTCTTCAGGCTTTTCTACATATATTGTATAAGAGGAAGCCTGCAGTTTCGCCCGGTTTTGGTTCCCGTCGGAATTTCGGGATACAATGTGGTCTGTTATGGTTATTCTGATAAGTAAGCTATATTATTGTGAAGTTTCATCAAAATCCATTCAGTAGTTATGGCGTGAAAGAGTATCAAACGTCCATTTATAATGTAAAGATGATAATAAAATTTTTCGTCCAGGAAAAGGCATTGTTCCCAAAGGATTGAAAAACTGTCAAGCAGTAATTGTAGTTGGCTGAATTAGTATGATTTTAAAGGATACGTATCATATTGTTACCTATATCGATGTTTCAGCCATAAAGCCAGTAATCGCGCATTTCGTGGCCCATCGCTAGGAAGGCAGTAACCCATTACACGGGCCACGTCATCCGCTAATAGAGACATCCCGCCCGCCTGTTAGCGCCTCGCTGTGCGATTGTACCAACTGAACTCTGTTACGTCATATTATCAGTCCTGTGGTTACTGGGGGCTAACTGGGGCACCTGACCTTACAGATGGCTGATAACTGCGTACCTACAGGTGGAACTCGATGTTACGCCATATTATCAGTTCCGGAATTATTGGCCACGAACGGGGCATCTGCCCCGAGCGGCACTCCTAGATGACTACTAACTACGTACTGGAGTGATGTGGAACTCGATGTTAGGTCATATTATCAGTCCCGGAATTATTGGCCACGAACGGGGCATTTGCCCCGAGCAGCACTCCAAGATGACTACTAACTACGTACTGGAGTGATGTGGTGGAACTCGATGTTAGGTCATAGTATCAACCCGGGAATTGGGTGACAACAGGATACCAGACCCGGGTGGTATTATCTGATGGTGCTAAAATACAAACCGAACAAGAGCATGTACCCATTATACTATACCCATACCCTTGTCCTTTTATAACAGTACAGAGCTAGCCTATATTCCTACTTCTTCCAAAGTGAAGAAGATAACCCAAACTGTATGCTTACATACTTAGGTGATAGGAGGATAGAGTGAAATTGCAGCTTTTATAAAATAATGAACGCCTGTGTGGGCAAAGATTCATTTTGTTTATTTGTAACAGAAAACGGTCGTGTAAAATTATTATCACTTACAGATAAAATAGGATACACATCTCTGTCCAAAAATTAATGTTATTATAATAAATGAGACTGACGATTAATTATTATAAAAGTCATTTAACAACATGTTATATACGTAAGAGAAAAAAGCACGCAATGTAAAAAAGTAGCAAAATGTTGTAGATAATATTTAGTGAATTGAGTATTAAAGAAATATCCATTAAACTTATTTGAAGTTTAGTACGAAAATTAAAAAGAAAATAATACGTTATGACCTAAATATATTAATGAAAATAATGTCCGGTAAAGTTCGCCGCCGTGGCTGAAATTCAATCGTATTACTACAATGATTACAACGTTGTGTTGCAACTACGTCACGGGCGGTTGCCTTCGAAAAAAAGTTATTTGTCAAACGTGACAGAAGTGTCAAGAATCTGTCACGGCACGACGCGTCTCTATTGGCACGTTGGCGTGTTGGCACGGCGGGGTGCCAATCACCCGAGTTTGGTATAGTTTTGCAATTGGCATTTGGCATTATTTATAACGATCGGCAGAGTAACATCTATCACTGTGGATACTTTGCATCACTGCGATGTTTTTATTGAGATTGATGGTTAAACAAACGGGGTTTATTATCACGAACTAAAAACCGCGGTTTCGTTTGCGTAGACATTATATAAGTTTAAAATTTTTTTAAATAATATAAAATAAATAATTCTATATCTCAATTTTCCCCTAAACTGTGCCACATTCTTGGATTCTGAGCGATCAATACCACAGAGGGCCCGCATACTCAACCTGATCATCTTTCTACCTATACTGTATATAAGTACTAAACAATAAAAGCGTTTATAGCAGATATATTCGTTGTATTTTTTTGACATACTAATATTATAAGAGCGAAAATTTGTGAGTGTGTATGGTTGTTACTTTTCGAGGTCGAGGTGGCAACTATATACCTGAAATTTGGAAAGGGTTATACCCTGGATTAAAACATAAGCTAACTTTAATCCCGACTCTCTCACGGGAACAGAAACTACTTTGCAACCGTTGTACATCGGCTTCTGCTTTTTCTTCTTCGTTCAAAGGCTAAGGCCACTGACGATCAGGAGCGCACTACCTTCAGTCACTAATAGTAATAAAAGTTAAAGTAACAGTTGAACAAGATGCTCTACAGTAAAGTTTAACCTTTGTAACAAATGTGTCTAAGCGCTATAATAAACGCGAAAGTGTTGTGCCGCGACCGTCGCTAGTGACGATTGACGCGCCTCCGTTCCAAATCGGTTATGCATCGGTATTCGGGAACCGAATGCCCGGCCGTTAAGTGACAACACTATAAATACACGCAACCACTTAATGATGATCCACGTCGGTACTACTGAAGTACCATAGCGTCTAGGCGGCCATACACTACCCAACCTCTGTGACGTATTTGCTTGACGGCCTCCGTGACGCATTTACCGTTCCGGAACAATGTCGTATAGAAACCAAAAAGCGTGTGGATTTCGTCCTACTCCTAACAATTTAGACCACTTCTATGTTAGATTGCATCATCATTTATCATCAGGTGAAATTTTAATCGTAAGCTAAATCGTAATTATTAAAAACAAACTAGAAAAAATATCAGATAGAAAGGAAGAAAAAGATTTATTTCTAAAGTGTGATGGCACATTACAGTTTGAAAACCTTGCGCTATTATAAAATGTCATGCAAGGCATTTCGATATAAGACGTGTTCCTTTAATGCCCATTGAATTTCAAATGAAATTAATTATTGTCCGTTAGTCTCGCTAAGCCCGACTGGCATAGACCAAGCATGGCCAATAATAATTCTGCGTAGTTTCGAAACTGAAAAAAATAACTTGATCGATTGCATTAATTTGTTCGCTCTAAAACAGGACTATTTTAGGCATCCAACTGATATTTGACAATTCGGTAAAGAAACCTCTTTTTGGGATTACTTTTGATATAATGCATAATAGGCATAACGAACACTTAGCTATGATATACGTACGTTATAGAATACATAAGTACATTTTAATACAATTGTTTTTCTTTCGGTCTGCATTGAAACGGTCTGGAACGTCTTAAAAATGGTGTACTGTTGTAACACTAGACGAGAACATAATTTTCCTTTTTATTCCGTCTCTGTTATTTCAATTTCATACTAAAACAAATCCAACGACGTTACGCCATGCAGCACCAAGGATGCGATCGTGTATGGTCGCTCTAACAGCAATGTCTCTCATCTAAAAAGGTCCCAATAGCCCGGTCATGTTTTATTTCGAGTACGCTAATGACCGATGCGTCACATCAGCTTTTTGAAGACAATGGGTGGAACAATAAACATTTGTTCAACTAATGGGCGAGAACGGTAACGCGGTGCGGTTGCGTGGACACCTACTTAATGACGTAGTGAAAAGTTTTTAATCTGTTCCCCAATAGGCATGCGTTGAAACTTCAATCTGGCGTTAAAGTCAAAAACAAAAAAGAAACTTAAGCCCTTTGAAATGCATTTCATCTATATTATTAAAAATATAACAGCTGAAACTCACGTCACGCTTGTCGGAGTATGCCCGACTAGTTTATTTAGTACTAAGGACCCAGTATGGGTTCGAAACTAGTCGGGCATACTCCGACAAGCGTGACGTGAGTTTCAGCTGTTATATTTTTAATAATATATAAGGTTTTTTGAATCGCTTATTTAAAAGTAATCGACACATCTAACAAAAATTATAATGCCGGAATATTTGCCACAATTTACCTGTTCGACAGCCTATTTAATGGTTGCATGTCCACGCCACTCTTTTTATAGAAAAGCACGATATTCTGTGTCTCGGATAACAGGCTAAGCTCTCAGGCTTTTATCATAATAATCTGATAAAGATAATTATAATCATATGAAATCTCACACACAAGTTCGCCAACCTGTATTATAAAGACGCGAATTCATAGCCACGTACCCTTGTGTGTAAAGAATTGATCTGTCACTTCGCTCGCCAAATTGAACTCATCAAACAAAATTGTATGGTCTTCGGATCAGCTAGTAAACAAAACAGAATAGATTATAAAAATATTTTAAACGTGATTTTTCACTTAAGCCCCTCTGTCCTGGCTCGAAAAGCGAAATCTTAATATTGAGAACGTGGCGCATACATCAATCACCCGACCCCGCCCACTTTGGCAATGATGTTCATTGAGCGCCGGGCACCGAACAGCGTGACGGGCGTCGCTTGACCTGCCGCAATGTGATTTAAAATTGACTTTTATTACACGCATAACTTTTTAAAGTGTTGTCCGATTTTGATAATTCTTTTTTTATTAGAAAGGGCATACATCCAAGGTGGTCCCATTGTCCGCTTGTTAGGATCTGCTGATGATATCCTGGGGAAATTGAAGGAACTATTCAAATTTTGGAGGCACGCTTACAGCGATTTCGGTTTTTGACTCGGTATCGGTAGCTTTTTGGCTACTAGTGCTATATAATATACTACGACAGCATAGTACGAGTACGCTACGTGGCGATAAATCACTAAAAAGTAAGAAATAAAATTTTTTAACAAAAAATCTCAGAACGCACTAAAAAGTAAAAAATAACTGTGTAATTTAGTTGCTTTAATTTACTTAAGCATATCTAGGAGTCGGTGCCAGCCAAGGTTTCTACTTTCAACCTTTACTACGTAAAATAAATGTTCCTTAAACTTGGCTGGCACCGACTTCATAGATATGCTTCAGTAAATTAAAGCAACTAAATTACACAGTTATTTTTTACTTTTTAGTGCGTTCTGAGTCGGTTCTATTTTTTGTTAAAAAATTTTATTACATTCAAAGCAGTTTTATTAGTGGTAGAGCAATAGAAATGCTATTAAAAAGAAAATAGCAATGACGTGTACACGTAATCTTCTTAGTTAGTAGGTGACATGGTCAGTCAATCTCAATATAATCGCTAAATCCCTTGGCGTTACGTTGGCGTTGTCTTTGTCGGTAGGGTAGTACTAGCCACCGTCTCCCACCAGCCAAACCCAGACTAATTCAGAAGATCTCAATCGGCCCTGGCGGGAATCTAACACAGGACCTCCATTTTATAAATTCACCGCGCATGCCACTGCGTCACAGAGGTCGTCAGTCAATAAGAAAAAACACTTCGCAGTGTTTTCGCACTCAAGACTTGAGAGTGGAATATTTGTAATAGTTTCGTTTTTAACATTTGTTTTTTTTTATGTATGACCACGCATAACTTTTTACAGTGTTGTCCGATTTTGATAATTCTTTTTTTATTAGAAAGGGCATACATCCAAGGTGGTCCCATTGTCCTCATGTTAGGATCTGCTGATGATATCCTGGGGAAATTGAAGGAACTCTTCAAAGTTTGGAGGCACGCTTACAGCGATTTCGTTTTTTGACTCGGTATCGGTAGCTTTTTGGCTACTAGTGCCATATAATATACTATGACAGTATAGTACAAGTACTGTACGTGGCGATAAATCACTAAAAAGTAAGAAATAAAATTTTTTAACAAAAATAGAACCGACTCAAAACGCACTAAAAAGTAAAAAATAACTGTGTCATTTAGTTGCTTTAATTTACTTAAGCATATCTAGGAGTCGGTGCCAGCCAAGGTTTTTACTTTCAAGGACGTTACCTAGAACCCACAAACTGCTTTACTACGTAAAATAAATGTTCCTTATACTTGGCTGGCACCGACTTCATAGATATGCTTAAGTAAATTAAAGCAACTAAATGACACAGTTATTAACAATAGTTTCTAATAGCAAAATCAACCAGTAAATTACCAAAAAAGCGAGAAAAGCTTTTTAAAGTGAACGACAGTCTTCTCTTTGGCCGACACTAGCCATTTGTCTGCTAAAAAGTGTTGGCGCTTACAAGAAGCGCTGTTTATTTTTTTTTCTGAATGACTGCGCTTCTTACTCGAGCCATTATAATGTTGCTAAATTGCAAACGCTTTTGGATGTTTGTGTATAGATAATAAATAGTGCTTATTGCTAGTTTGACTATGAGGCCTTGGGTCTGAAGGTTTCTAGGTCAGTGAAATCACACACACATACGAATTATAAAATAAAATCTACCGCCGCGTCTATGCGCTAAAGGACATTGCCATAATTTGCCCCAGGCTTTCCAAACGTATGCACATATTTAACTATTTTATTTAAATACACAATGAATTTTAAACAACTACCCATGTTTCATAGCAATCACTTGAAAATATATCAAAAATATAAGAATTTCAATCTATTTTTTGTGTTCTTAATGACGTGACCGTCATCGTAGTATGAAAAGTCAACTTTTATCAACCTTCATAACGTTTATCAGCGACTGCTTAGCTACAAGTAACTTTATTACTATTTAAATAGAAGATCTGTACTATTTACAGACATATATGTCATCTCTGGGGCTGACTAATAAACGGAATATATGAATAGAGTGACTCCTGAGGAAGGTTTTAATTTATTGTTTGTTAAGATTTTGTTTAAATTGGCTCAAATATGACAATACTCTCTGGAAGAGTCGCATCGCCGGTGAGCTTTAATTGTAAACGGTGTCTAATACATACATACATACATAACATCACGCCTTATTCCCATAGGCAGGCAGAGACTATATCCTTTCACTTGTCACGATCCATGCATATATCTCTCGCTTCTTCCAATTTTTATTAAAGGAGGATATTAGAGGTGACAATTCAATATTTTTCTTGAAAATCACAACTCCAAAGTCCAACACCATAAGTCCCCAAAAACATTGCAAAATTGACATTGTTCGAGATTGTACTCCCTAATCTAAATCCATCCGAACTTAAATCAGAAAACTTAAAAGCGGCGTCCTTAAATCCACAGAGACAATTTTAAGCAAGCAGACGGACACCGCCGTTGGAAAATAAACTCAATAATTATTGTGTCAAAGTTGATTTTGAATCGTCCGATAGTGGGGTTCCACCGGTAATTGATATTTTAGTCGCAAATCCGACGGTCGAGTCCGTGGATATTAAATTTGCGGTTGAAATCTCTCGAATAGACTTATTGACAGGAGATTTATAATAGAATTAACATGCAATGATCCAAATGAGGCTGACGCGTCTTAGTGCTCCGTCGACTCGGCGGATTATCTTTGATAATATTATCACCTGCGTTTATGGCCACTTTGTCAAGGTTAATTAAACCATATACCAAATAACTCTGTTTCCTTATAGGAGAGCGGATATGGAGCGTAGATTCATCATTTCGCTCCATTGCGGATTGACGGGCTTATGGTGATAATGTGTCATTCATTCACATCCGATATTGATGAGTGACCGAGACGGACGGCATAACGTGCTTTTCGAGGCATGAGGTTGTGACACCAACAAATTCCCGACTCTCAGCTTGAAATTTACTCAAAATTTCTGAATTCTGAATCTTCATTCTGAATCTTTGCACTCAATTAAAACACTTGCCTATATGCATTTTATTTATTTATATTACTTAATCGGCCACCGGACAGGACCACCGTCTTATAAATACACTGCGCATACTACTGAGCCACGGAGGCCAGCAAAAAACAATTAGCAACCTCCATGGCGTGGTGTGGCGTGGTGTGGCGTGGTGTGGCGTGGTTCAAAAATAATTGAGCTATCCAAGTTAAATATCAAATCCTAAACCCCCCTCAACCAAATCACTATACTATTAAGGCTTACACAACCCACTCGAGCTCCCATCAGCCGTTTGTACTTTGTCGTCGCGCGCAATCAAAGTTGGAAAGCGACCAAAGCTCGCACGGTTCGGTCACAAAATAAAGTGGCTCGCATAAGTTTAAATTCAAAGGTCCGTCGCAACTCGCACGGCGCGCCCGCAGCGAGCGGACGCATAGTCGTAGCGTACGCCGCGCATAATAATCTGATGCATTACAATAGAAACAAACTCGAGCGAACCCACGCTCCGAGTCTCGACTGCGCTGAGATTTATGCGCGTTGCGAGATTTTAAAATTGAAATACCTAGTCCCATATCTTAAGCGAACGTTCGAGTGTTTTTGAAGGCTTGCGGAACGCCGTTTGTTTTAGTAATCTGTTCGATTGCAATACAAACTCAAGCGAACCTACGCTTAGTCTCTCCTACGCTGGAATTTATGCGCGTTTTGAGATTTATAGATTGGAATACCTATAGTAATAGAGGCTACATTTGGCATATGGCATTTGACGTCTCTAGAGAAGTTCAGAATTAACCCAATTTATGAGATAAATCGATTCAAAAATATAACAATTACTAGAGGACGCGCGTTTTCACTCGCGTAGTTTTCATTCCCGTGGGAATTTCGGGGTAAAATGTGGCCTATGTGTTAATCTAGAATTCTGGAGTGTCAGTTAACTCTTTAGCAAATTTTATTGAAATCGCTCCAGCCGTTCAGTCCTGAAGAAGTAACAAACATACACATTCACAAACTTTCGCCTTTATATAAGTAATACGTTATAAGTTCTAGTGAAGACTATGGGCAACGTACCGGTCAAGTATAAACAAATGAGGCATCACGCGTTTGAACTAATCGGTGTGTCTCCACATTAAAGATCAATAACCTGCGTCGATGCGACGTGAATGCGTGTCATGAACGCCACCTTAGGCCGGGGTCCTTATTGTTTTCCCGTTCGCGGTACGGCGGTGCGATGGGCGACTTACGCCCAAATATTCAAACGCAAATCAAATTTAAATACGTCTAGAGTTTACTTATTTTGATTCTTCTTGGTGTCATCTTCGTCATTATCAGCCTATTAACGGCCCACTACAGGACCAGGTTTCCCTCCTTATAGGAGAGAAGATATGGAGCGTAAACCCATCAAGCTTCTCCATTGCGGGTTGGTGAGCTTAGCGTCATAATGTTTCCTTTATTAACGATCACTATCTGATGTTGATGATAGTGACCGGGACCGACGGATTTAACGTGCTCTCCTGGGCACGGGGGTGTAACACCACCAACTTCCCGACTTGGAACATGCTGAAAATTATGAGCCGACCCGGGATTCGAACCCAGGACCTCGTCATCGAAACTACATAAACTAACCACTAGACCAACGAGGCAGTCAGTAACCCTGCACTGGGCCATTAAAATAGGTCAATAACGATTTAAGTAATTTGTATAAAATTAATAAATACAACAAATAAACACAGAAATCTCAATTCATACCACAACGTCAATTCTAAGCGCATGTATATATGACCACAATATCAAATGCAAAGAGAGAACAAAAATAAATCGAGATTTCCTTTTTAAAATGAAAATTTATACAACGCCTTCCAATATCTCCTGCTGAAGCCATTCCTCACGCGCAATCCGCTCGCATTGAGTGGAACATCAATTGCCCGAAGAACAGTGATAAATCAAAACCTAATATCGAACTCGCGACCGTTTTATCGCGCCCATATATTACTTATGGAGATTTCCTCTCCGTACGTTTCGGTCTTTTTGTGTGCGCCGTCACACCGTAAATCCGTTTAGCGTAAATACAGGGATTTAACATTCACACCGTGCACGAGGAATTATTGTTATTGTAAAATATGTTTATGATTTATTTTAGACTATATAATACTAGCGGACGCTAGCGAAAGTACGACAAAAAGTAACATCTTCATCGGTTCTTCAGTTTAGCCGTTAAAAAGTCAAAAGGTGCCTTAACTCTGTTGATGACCTCCGTGGCGCAGTGGTATGCGCGGTGGATTTATAAGATGGAGGTCCTGGGTTCGATTCCTGGCGGGGCAAATTGAGATTTTTCTTAATTTGTCTTGGTCTGGCTGGCGGGAGGCTTTCGCCGTGGCTAGTTACCACCCTACCGACAAAGACGTATCGCCAAGCGATTTAGCGTTCCGGTACGATGTCGTGTAGAAACCGAAAGGGGTTTTGATTTTTGTCCCACTCCTAACAAGTTAGCCCGCTTCCATCTTAGACTGCATCATCACTTAACATCAGGTGTGATAGCAGTCAAGGGCCATCTTGTAGTCTATAAAAAAAAGCCTGTACATAAGAGCAAGTTTTTCAGATTCTCATTTATGGTGTATGTCAATATGCTATGGATCGCGCTTCAAGACAAAAGACAATCAGAATCACTGAACATATTTAAAAGTGCTGTTAAGACACAATAATGACGTCTTTGAATTCCTTTTGATTAGGGTTCCATAGCCAAATGGCAAAAATCGGAACCCTTACAGCCTATATAACATAGCCACTTTTTTCCGAGACTATAAGCACTATACTGTTAAAAATTTATTTAAAAAAAAATCTGTGAACCGCATTAAGATTTACCTTTCTTTCAATCAACTCACATATAAAAATAAAACATTTAATTTCATAAACATAAACATAAATCTTATTCATAAACCAAAAAATACACCATTATTAAAACATCCTTCATGGGCGATTCCGACTCGCACTTGGCCGATTTTTTGTTGGAAACCATGTTGGTGGTACCACGATAAAGAAACCTGGATCTGATGATGAGATTCTGGAGAAATCAGTGGAAACCTTCAAAAATTGTTTAATTTTCCACTAAATATTTTTATTAAAAATATTACGGTATAAAATTTACGACATTATAAGAAGTGGCTGTTTAAATAAGCAGAGTACGTCTAAGGCCCTCGAAGACTTAAAAATTTCAAAGAAGCCGAGTAGTCGCTCCCAATCAACTTGATTTATACAAAAGCACGAACAATACTCGACCGGAGTACTGCCTCTACAAAAAGTAGCGAGAGATGACTCAGCAAACAGTCTTGATCCTCGAGACACTTCAATATTAACAAGACCCTGCTGCTAGACAAATAACAAGCAATTACTTAACTCTTTACAAGTGATAATATTAGAGAATAAAACTGAAGAGATTGTAAAAAGTTTACGATGAAACTTTGACGATAATGTTTTTGTCAGTTTTTATTAGAACGCTCTACCACAGTACTACAGTTCTTTATAATGGAGCCATTTATGACAGATCGATCGGGGAAGTAATGCTACCATTATTATTTCTATTATCAATCAGCATTGCTGTGTGTGATCTAAACGATATAATTGGCAGAGTAATTTCAGGCACAAGAGCTTTAACATGATTCACCTCTACACCTCTTATTGACAGGCAATAGCAAACAGTCTTGATACTCGAGACACTTCAATATTAACAAGACAGTGCTGCTAGACAAATAACGATCAATTACTTAACTCTTTACAAGTAATATTAAGGAAGAAAGTTGAAGAGATTGTAAAAAGTTTACGATTCGACTTCGGCGATAATACTTTAGTGTAACGATTTACCACAGACCTTCCCTTTATGTCTTCGCTAAAAAGCTATATTCATTAATGTGCGTTCCACATTACCGGCTAAGTCACTATAGTACTAGACCTTTTAGGGCAGAAAGGGAATATCGAGCTTAAGCCTACGCTGCTGCCATGCGGGTTGCATTGGAACTCTGGTAACGACCGTTAATAATGTTAATTATTACGATCGGTATCATAGGCTTTCACTATCGTGATCTTTAAAACATAACACCATACCCTACTACTCCGGACTGATAGTTAGTTTACAACCTCGTTTCTCTCATGGTAAAAAGCGGAGAGGAGTGGTACAAATATGCTCACATAATATCTTTTTGAGCTGTGATGATTCGGAGAGGGAAAAAGAGGAAATCAAAGCACGTCATCAATAAAAGGAATGACAAAGAAAGTAGGGAGTTAGCTTGTCTACCTTCCCGCGGAAAAGAAAAATAATAAAAGTTTATATTAAAAATTTATTTACTTAAGTTTATATACAAGCCTTGACCAAGGATTGAAACCGTAACCGAATACCGGTTTCACGCACATTTTAGCCACTGCTGATCCTTGACTACCTAATTAGTTAATTTCTAAAATGTAAGAAAAAGGATTTTCACTTAACATCATTTGGACCATTTATGCTTGTTGCATAAAATTATTTCTATCCAGTTTTTTCAAACAATTTTCAAACAAGTACCTGTACAGTTATAAAGTTACAACAATCACTTAACTTTCCTACCTCGTTTACAGGCGACGACATGACAAAGGTGATGCACTGAAAGTGGAGAGGCTTTGAAAATATTACTAGTACAATTTGCAAATTGAATTCCCCCTCTTTCCCCCTGTACCCTTTCCCCTCGGACCATAATGCGCTGACGTAGACAGTAGGGTGACGAAACAGACGCGCACGTTTGTGTTATAAACACACGCATTTGCATATAAAGTAGTTATAAGAGTGTAAGGTGCTGTCATACGAGACTATGTTCCAACCTGTATATTGTGGAAGATATAATAAGTTACTGTAAGTTAAAGACTGCCTCGTTGGTCTATTATTAAGGATAAGTTTTTTATTCTTCTACGAAATTTTCAGTACATTCCAAGCGCGGAGTCTTGAAGTTGGTAGTGATACACCCCCGTGTCTTGGTGAGCACGTTAAGCCGTCGGTCCCGGTCACTATCATCATCTGATAGTGATTTATCGTTAACAAATGAAACATTATAACCCCAAGCCCGACACCCCGCAATTGAGCAGCGTGGTGGGTGTACGCTCCATATCCACTCTCGTATAAGGAGACCTGGCCCTGTAGTGGGCCGTTAATAGGCTGATAATGATGTAGTTTTAAAGCTGTCGAATTTGGCATCCAAACAACCTTGGTTTTTCTATAGCGGTGATCGGGGTTAAAATGCCGAAGGTAGGTTAAAGGTAATAAATATAATTATTACCCATATATTTTGAATATAATAATGAATAATAGTTTATTAGTATTCTAAAACAAATTAATTTTATTCTGTTATACAAAGTTAAAAGTTCCTTGCACTAAAATGACAAACATCACCATTGAATAATGGTGTCATTCTCAATCTACTAAATAAAAGCTCCTATGCCAGATGTTGGGCCGATAACAGTCCACAGGACCCAAATCAAATACAGGACCTCTCAGCCTTAAGTCACTTTGCATTCATCTTTTGACATTTGAATAACTACCCTAGATCACCTGTGATTATTTAAAACGCTTTTAAGAATTTAAAACTAAGCCTTAAGAAGACTAATTAATATTGCTTCATATTAGAAACTAATTCAAATGTCAGTTTCTCTTAACTACGCGATATAAAGGAGAATGCCAGATCCTAACCCAGAAAGAACACAAATTGTAAATATAATAAAAATTTACTATTATTATATAAATGTTTTACAATAGGCCATTTTTACTGTTGGACATCGGAATAAAATTCCGTTAAAAAAAGTAATGAAACTAATTTCCTTTTAATTTACACTCTTTACGCATTTTTAAATCTTTATTGTTGCACTGGATTCTAGCCTTTTCGATCGTTTTTATTGTATTTTCATCAAAAGTGTGCTCTAAAAGGCTAGTATCCAGGGTCGTTGAGCCTGTTTAAAATGTATTTAATGAAGCTTTGCGATTGTCATGTTGGTGTGATTGCTGTGCTATGTGGTTGTTTACGGAAATGGAAGATAACCAACGTTAGGCTTGTATCGAACACTCCGACTTCTAGAACTTTTAAATGTAATTGATATTAAATAGTAAAAAAATGCAATAAAATGATGCATAATACATTTTTGTACAATATGTTTTATTAGTGGGTTAAAGTCCTATACATTGTCTGGCATTCTCCTTTAATAAAGCTCCATACACACTACCCTTTTAACAAATAATACGACGCTTTGTTTCAACACCATAACGCCAGTCTTCAAGGGAGGTGTCGCATCTCGCATTAACTGATAGGTGTGAAGTTGGCATAACAGATGCATTGTTACCACGCGCTACCTGCCGACACACACGACACACGTACACACATGCACACGCCACGCACACACGCGCGGGCTACGCGCTCAAGGCCAGGGTTGCCACGATGATTGATTTGCTTGGAAACAGGGCTGCTGCACTAAATACAATATTAGGTTGTAGTATTTGTTTTTTTTTATCTCTAGTATCTCGTGGAACTTTGTGGTGGATAGAGCTAAACGGTATCACTAGCTCGTTGTAAAAAATGGTACGGATTTAAGCTCTATATTACTTTATCTTATTGACGTTCTGTCGTTCCTTTTTTTATCTACTACTAGTTGGCTCTTGTCTGCTATCACCCCTGATGTTAAGCGATGATGCAATGTAAGATGGTCTAACTTGTTAGGAGTAGGATGAATTCACACCTCTTTCGGTTTCTACACGACATAGTCCCTGAAAGATAAATAGCTTGGCGATACGTGTTTGTTGGTAGGGTGGCAACTAGCCACGGTCCAAGCCATATTTTCAGAGAAGTCTTTATACATGTAAGTAACACGATGTTATAAACATACAGTAGAGGCAACCCTAGCACTCCGGATAGTTTCAGGCGCGGCGAGGTATTTGCTTACAATTGATGATTAACGACATAAGGATGATGTCGACTATGTAACTATACTCAATATCTTTTGAGGCGCGTTCTACTTTCTTTCGCTACTAATGGAGATTAAATGTACGGGCTTATTTACATAACTTGGTTAACTTTAATGTTATTTGATTATTTAGTTGCGAAGGGAGATCCCTAAAGCAATTATAGAATCTCATAAATTGGTTTAATCAATGTGTTGAATGAAGGATATTGAGTCGCGAAATATATTGATGTCAAAGATGGTAGCGTATTAGGAATTACCTACCTACTGCAGGTACAGCTGCACTGTGTAGGTACCATGAACATGCTTGCGTGTCCGGTGTTTTTAACCGACGAAAAAAAAATGGACGAGGTTCTCAATTCGTCACGTATATTTTTTTTTAATGTATGACCACGCATAACTTTTTGTTGTCCAATTTTGATAATTCTTTTTTTTATCAGAAAGGGCACACTTCCAAGATGGTCCCATTGTCATTATGTTAGGATCTGTAACGATATCCTGGGAAAATTGAAGGAACTCTTCAAATTTTATAGGCACACTTGCAGCGATTTCGGTTTTTGTGTAAGTATTGGTAGCTTTTGGGCTACAAGTGCCGTATTATATACTGCGAGAGTATAGTACGACTACGTTACGTGGCGATAAATCACTTAAAGTAGGTAAGAAATAAAATTTTATAACAAAAAACAGAACCGACTCAAAACGCACTAAAAAGTAAAAAATAACTGTGTCATTTAGCTGCTTTAATTTACTTAAGCATATCTAAGTCGGTGCCAGCCAAGGTTTCTACATTAGGGACATTACCTAGAACCCACAAACTGCTTTACTACGTTCAATAAATGTTCCTTAAACTTGCTGGCACCGACTTCGTAGATATGCTTAAGTAAATTAAAGCAACTAAATGACACAGATATTTTTTACTTTTTAGTGCGTTTTGAGTCGGTTCTATTTTTTTTTGTAGTCCCCTAATATTAAGTATTTATAATCAACTAGTGGATGCTGAGGCGTGAGTGTGTAACAACAACAATCATACAGTTACGTTCGAATTTATATAATTAGTATTGATAAAGAAGTACCCTAACCTCCTCCGGACATAGTTTTCTTTCTTATAGGCAGTGAAAATTTGTATATATTTATGTATATGTAATTTTAGAATATGTAGAAATGTGTGTGTTTTTTATTTTTATTTTATAAGTAATTCAGCATTATGGAACGATAATAATATTTTAGGTCATAATTCATTAAGCTCATTATTATTATTTTTTTTTTATTTATTAACCTACTATAGATTTCTTTTTTGTTTTTTTCTTAATTTATTAAATTTAAGACGGCAAGGTTGTCTAGGCTATTGTATATGGCGGCACCTTGACTAGGGCCCAGCTGAAAATGCATGTTTTTTTAAGAGCATGCAGCTATAATATGCTGAGCTGGGTCCTTTTTCTGGGTTGTGCCACACATCGCAGGGTATTGTCCTGGCGACTAATAAACCAGTTGTGATGTATGGCATAATTGAATTAATAAAGATGTTTTTTCTTTCTTTCTTCTTTCTAACTGTAAGCGGTTTCCCATTTGACATTCCTTATACGCACTGCTGAGGTTGGAATGCCCTTCTTGCATCCGTTTACCCTACCACCTACAATATGGGTATCTTTAAATCAAGAGTGAATAGGAATCTTTTTGGCAAACGCACACCAGCGTAGACTGCCTTATTGCTTACTGTGCTATAAAGACTAACTGAAATTTAAAATAATTTATTTCAAGTAGGCTGTTTTACATGCGCTTTTGAAACGTCAAGTATGTACGTAGTAACTCTACCTCCGGTTCAGAAGGCAGAGGCACTAATATCATATTTGTAATTTTTTGCCTCACTGGTTATATGACTGAACCCAAATTCTATCGGATTATATATTTTTTTTTTAATCAACTACAAGTTGGCCCTTGACTGCTATCACACCTGATGTTAAGTGATGATGCAGTCTAAGCGGGCTAACTTGTTAGGAGTGGGACGAAAATCCACACCCCTTTCAGTTTCTACACGACATCGTACCGGAACGCTAAATCGCTTGGCGATACGTCTTATATTCTATAATACGATTGAATTGCGCCATTCGCGTAGCTAAAACTCGAAACTGGGACTGCCCTAAGTGCCGAGCAAGCTAAACAATGTAGAGCAATATGTCAGGTATATAATTCCGTCACATAATTCGTAATACCACACACACGCGTGTAAACAGACGCGCACTCAGCATACGTGGCGTTAATCCTCACTGAGACATCGGTCACCGCAATCGAACGCTTTACGATGCACACATACGTACCCACATGTTTGCGTGTGTGAAATGCGCTTAACATTTCTACTGAGGAGCTCTTATATACACTAATATTATCAAAATAACTACAAAATATTGCTTTCCCATGTACATTTTTTAGTTGATCCATTTTAAACCGACGAAAAAAAACGGAAGAGGTTCTCAATTCGACACGTATATATTTTTTTTTAATTTTTTTTTTGTATGACCACGCATAACTTTTTACAGAGTTGTCAGATTTTGATAATTCTTTTTTATTAGAAAGGGCATACTTCCAAGGTGGTCCCATTGTCATCATGTTAGGATCTGATGATGATATCATGGGGAAATTGAAGGAACTCTTCAAATTTTGGACGCACGCTTACAGCGATTTCGGTTTTTGTCTCGGTATCGGTAGCTTTTTGGCTACTAGTGCCATATAATATACTATGACAGTATAGTACGAGTACGATACGTGACGATAAATCACTAAAAAGTAAGAAATAAAAATTTTAAATAACAATAGGACCGACTCAAAATGCACTAAAAAGTAAAAAATAACTGTGTCATTTAGTTGCTTTAATTTACTTAAGCATATCTAGAAGTCGGTGCCAGACAAGGTTTCTACTTTAAGGACGTTACCTAGATCCTACAAACTACTTTACTACCTAAAATAAAGGTTCCTTAAACTTGCTGGCACCAATTTCATAGATATGCTTAAGTAAATTAAAGCAACTAAATGACACAGTTATTTTTTACTTTTTAGTGCGTTTTGAGTCGGTCCTATTTTTATTTAAAAATTTTTAATTTTCAATTTCAATATAGAATTTTTTAATTTACGTTTCCTTAAATAACTATTTAACTGGGAAGGGTGGACAAGTCAAACAAAAATTAGCGCTTTAAAACTTAATAACGCATTTCTGAAATAAAAAAATATGTTTACACACCTACAATATATTTTAAAGATCAATGTAACGATAGTGGTCTTTTATCGATCTTTATAATTCCTTCACATTATTCGTAATACCACACACATGTGCAATCACAGCATACGTGGCGTTGATCCTCACTAAGACATCGGTCACCGCAATTGAATGCTTTACAATGCACACATACCCACATGTTTGCGTGTGTGAAATACGCGAAACACTTCTATTGAGGCACTTTGATAGTTGATATATTAAGTATATCCAACAGAGGTCGTGACCCTTTTTTTATTAGATTGTTAGCTCGTTCTTAACTAAGTATGCCAGGTGCATGATCTGACAGACTTTAATTCTTCGACACAAAATCTATTCGCAAATCCCAACCAATTAATAAACTCGATGTAGAATAAAAATAATCTTATTGCCAAATATCTTGTAAACACTTACCTATTATCTATTTTATGTTTATCTTAGTCAGACTGACAGTTTACTAAGGAAATTGACATTAGCATGACACATTTGCGATCAAGTAGTTAGTAGGACAACTGACGGACGTTGGGGGCCCAAGGTGCTAGAATGGCGACGCAGCACCGGGAAGCGCAGTGTTAGTCGACTCCACTAGGAGCACTGACGATATTAAACGTGTCGCATGGGCAACAGGCGGCTCAGAATCGTTTTGTTTGGGACTCCCTAAAAAGGCCTGGACGTCTATCGGCTGCTAATGATGATAATGATGATTATTACACATGTTGCAGCAATTGGAGCTGGCTCCATTAAGATATACAATCAGCCCCTAATCCTCCGTGTTAACACTTAACACCGGTGTTCTTCACATCACAAAGTGTTAACACTTAACACCGGTGTTCTTGTTTATACGGGTAACCTAATCGATTAGTTCCCGACAATCGACATAATCCCAGGTATCGAGAGGTATCGGGCTCGCTGGACCCTAATTGGGGATCAAGTCTGACGGAGCGGTACAGACACGCGGTAAGACCTCTTGTACTTATCCGACCTTAGCGTCTTAACGTCTTAGTATGTGAATTAAGATATAATATTGCTCCTTAATAGAGCTTCACACTACGTACAACGAGTATATTTGAAATAACGGATGAAACTTGTACATTTATTAATTAGTATTAATAAATGTACAAGTGTCATTCGTAAAGGCGGAGGTTTCTGTTTAAGTGGAACTTTTTCACGCCTCGACCAATAAACCAATTTGGAATAGAGGTGAATTAATTATATTCAGAACTAGGAAGCTTTATTCCGGAAAACGTTACGTCACGAGCATTAGCTATAGTATATTTTGAATATTTTTTATTTTGCTTCTGCAGCGGGCCGCGGAGAGCCGACTTGCCACATTGAACGTTAGACGAGGAATGAACGAAAAGGTAGATGAAGTATGCCAGATGATGGATGCCAGACGTATAGATGTGCTCTGTGTGAATGAAACAAAAAGGAAAGGATGTGATACAGCCTACTGGTCCGGCGTTTCTAGAGGTTTGGACATGTAGAGAGAATGGATGAAAGGAGATTAACAAAAGAGATTTAAAAGGCGAGGGTGAATGGAAATGTTGGAAGGGGAAGGCCTAGGCGAATGTTCCTGGACATTTATAAATAAATAATTGCCAGGTCAAGAGTACCTTAAACCGACAAACTTGTATGAAACGATTAATGAGAGTGGAAGAAGCTAAGGAAGTATGCAAGGGCCGTGGCAAATGGAGGGATGTGGTCTCTGCCTACCCCTATGGGAATAATGCGTGATGTTTATGTATGTATGTAATAGTTCCTTGCTGTTTGTAAGGTTTTGCATTGCGAACAATATAATATTAGTATTAGTAATTAACTTAATATGCAATTAAAATGCGATTTAAAAATATCTACAAATGTTAAAATCTACAATTTACAGTCAAATAATCCCGGTTTGTGCACTTAAGAAAGCAGAACCAATCTTTTCCATAACTTATTATTAAATACGAATGCAGAAGGCTACTTATTTTTAAATCACTTACGCTTACGCAGATAATCCTCCAATTTAATCATATGCATGTCCATTGAGTCATCATAATAATTGAGCCAATGTAAACGTGACATCCTTGTAGCGGACCGGACGGGCGGTCGGGCGGACGGGCGTAGAGTGTCAATATTTGTGAACCGAGCGAGACCATCGAATCGATTCGAGCCGGTAATGCTCAGGTATTAAGTGGCTTTGATAGGCGTGATTGTTATCAAACGGGGTTGTGTTTACTGCAGGTTATAAAGATTAGAGTTCTTTTTTTATTTAATTTAAGTTTTAGGTGCAGCGTCCCTGTATATAAGTAATGCATCTCTAGTTTTTGTTTCTTACTTATTTTCTTTCAAAAGATTTGTTTATTTAAAAAAAACCTTTTTTAACTCGAATAGGATTCAAAACATAAAAATGTAAAATATTTCCAATTGAAAAAGAAAATCGCAGTACAAATTAACTGTCAAAATTGGAAACTTTTACGTTTATTGATTTTAAAAGCATAATTCTAAAATCTGTTTTATTAGCTGTGGATCAAATGTTAGACTAGAATCTTTTATCTTCGATTAGGCTCAAATTCAGTATATTTATATATTTTCTGGGTCAATGCAATAATGATATAACTATTAGTATTTTCCATATTATTATTAAAATAGAAACGGACCGACTAGTTTAAAATCCAAACGGGGCACTTGGTCATGAACTCGCTTGTTCATACAACGCGGCGCAAAGCAAACTGACTACTCCAACAACAGTGACGTCAGTTTTAGCCGTCTATATTTTCATAATATAACCATTTTGGTTATATTATGAAAATAAACCTAAATTGGAAAACAAATAAAACAAAAGTTTTTTATATTTATTAAATATATTTATTTCTATTACTTAGTAATAAATTCTTTATCAGATCAAAAATAATCAAACAGAATCAAATGAAAACGCATCGAAGCAATCAAGACATAATAACCGCACAGAACAAAAGCAATATGAAAGACGCTGACGGGAGCAGCTAGTATCAATATTTAGGGATCAGAGAGGGAACACGAAATCGATTGGTACCGATGCGAGTAATACTCAGGTATTGAGACGGCTTAATTGGGGATCGGGAAGACAGTTAGAGCGTCTGCGAGGCTCCGTATTACGTCGTATTAGAGGAGACTTAGTGTACTACGATCCGAACGTTAATAGCAACTTGTTTCGGGAATAAACGCCTTGTAGAGATATTGAAAATTATTCTGTATTATTGCTTAGACTAAGCTCACGATATTGTATGCGGTTTTAACGCTGACTAAGATTTAACTAGACCCCGCGCCGCTTACAATATTATCACAACTATTACTCGTATAAAGGCGAAAACGTATAAAGTCTGTATGTTTGTTACTTATTCGCGACTAAATGGCTGGAGCGATTTTAATAAAATTTGGTATGGAGTTAGGTAACGCCCTGGATTAGCACATAGGCAGTTTATCCCGAAATTCCCACGGGAATGAGAACAACGCGGGCGTCCTCTAGTGAAGTATAAACCTTGTCTATATTTTTTTTTATTACACGATAAAGTATTTTTATTTAGTTGATTTCTAATGATGTTTTTCTAAATAATTTTTCTTTTTTTACAGGTAAGCAAGCTGTCATCGTGTTGAAATGTTACTGGTAACAAACAATTAAAAGGACAATAATATTCTAATAGATTTAGGTCTAAT
Source organism: Mycalesis mineus (assembly GCA_034621355.1). Classification (NCBI taxonomy): domain Eukaryota; kingdom Metazoa; phylum Arthropoda; class Insecta; order Lepidoptera; family Nymphalidae; genus Mycalesis; species Mycalesis mineus. The sequence continues at coordinate 3,062,179 of CM067889.1, read as the reverse complement.
AGATTTTATAAAATTTCAAATTAATTAATTAATAAATAATTATAACTCGTACGTTCATGACTTAAAAGGCAGACGATAATTTATTTAAATTGTTTTAATTATAAAAGTTGTTAGATGAGAAATTGTCATTTGTTTAAGTGCGTCACTTTTAAATTTAAAAACGCAAAATCCTGGCAGTGACGAGCGTGCAGAAGTGTGCCAAGCACTTAATCCCGACGAATGCGCTCGCACGGCGCTAATAAACTGGAAACCGCTTGTTTTATGGAAATTAATTAAAACCGCTCGCTCGCTCGGTGCCTCCGCAGTGCCGTAAGCGAGCGACGCTCGGTGAAACCGCGCCGCACTTTTCATTTCGCTTGTTATAATATCGCGTCGTGAACACCATGAGTCTCTTTATTTGCGGACAACACATACTTACAACTGTTAAAACAAACTTCAAGCGACTGGTAAGAACAACAATACCTATTTCAATCAATAAGAATAATTATCAAAAACTCACGTCACTGTTGTCGGAGTAGGCTCAACTAGTTTCGAACGCACACGGGGTCCATAAACATGAGCTCGCTTGTTCATGCAACGCGACACTATTTGGACATACTCAGATAATAGTGACGTAAATTTCAGCCGTTTATATTTAATAGAAGAAAAAATACTCGGGATAGTTTAATTTCTAATTTATATTATTTAGTTCAGATTAAAGCTTAACATAGTTCATACGTTGGAGCAGCGTGGTGGGTGTACGCTCCATATCCTCTCTCCTATACGGTGGGAGGCCTGGCCCAGTAGTGAGTCATTAATAGACTGATAATGATGATGATAGTTCATACTTACTTTCCATGAGTTTCAAATTTGTCTTTATATTTCTATATCTGTACATAACTACACTAACACTACGTTCTTGCTTATGAGTAACTCAGTTACTTGTCAAAAAATGACATTTGACAAACTGATGAACGTTTATTTCCAACTTTTCATTTCGATCGATTTAATTATTTATTTTATTTTTAATAACTTCCTTATATTTTTCAATAATATAAGGAAGGTATGAGTTTAAGAATGGATCTAGACCATCTGTAAAATTAGTATCTATAAGGAAATAAAATAGAACAATTAAAAAATTAAAAGTTATACAATATCATTTTCTTTGTAACTTATACCACCCGGGTACTGATCACAAAACCATTAACACCTCTTATACCGTATTAAATGACCAAATGGTGTCTAGTTTAATACAAGTCTCAGCTATTTCAACATACGAGCCCGTATTTTTTGTGTCGCACAAAATCCGTGCATTGAATTGTCACAATTGTTACAATTCCACACAGGTCGGGAGCGACAAGACAGCCGCGTTAGGCCGGCTGCATAACATAAGAATTTTTCTGTTACAAAAATTCTGATACACGTCGATATGACACCGTACCTATCTGAAACTTCTTTCCGCCGAGTCAGAGTTTAATTCGCGACTGGCCAGCTGCATAGTCGGGCTTACAAAAAGTAAGAAAAAAAAAACAAAATGGACGACTCTCATTAGCGTTATTGTTCTACGAAATTAAAAAAATCAGATCTGAAAATTTTCTGTTGTCCGATCGTTTGCTTCCGGCGCTCATCAGAAGCGGACGTCATACACGTCAGAATTTTGTTTGTATACGGGGTCCACAACAAAATATATGAACAGAGTGAAAGATCAAATCAGAAATTTCTAACAGTAAAACTCTTACAATATGCGGCCGGTCTTACGTCGTTATGTAACGCGCGCCATTGTCTCCGCGGACCCACGGCCTTTGGTGAACGCGAAACTGTCTCGATATGATTATTATGTTGCCATTATGTTACTCGTGAAATTGTATGTTAGTGAGTGAGGTTCGTTGCATCACGTGGTTCTTAATATTTATTTAGAGAGAAAAGTAGTAGACATACATACATACACACATAGCATCACACCTCGTTCTTATAGGGGTAGGCAGAGACTACATCCTTCCATTTGCGACGGTCCTTGCATACTTCCTTAGCTTCTTCCACTCTCATTAATCCTTTCATACAAGATCGTCGGTTTAGGGTACTCTTGACCTGATCATTTTTTAAAATGTCCAGAATTTGGTCCAGGAACATTCGCCTAGGTCTTTCCCTTCCGACATTTCCATTCACTCTCGCCTCATAAATCTCTTTTGTTAATCTTCTTTCATCCATTCTCTCTGCATGCGCAAAGCATCTAAGCATCCCTTTCTCTATTTTAGTCACTATGTAGTATGTAGCAGACTTGAATAAGAATATATTTTTTTGAAAACTATAGGGGAACATTTTTGATATCTTAGGCCACAATACAATTCTTTTACACAAAAATATTAAGAAAAAATAAAGATCATAGTTAAAAAATATTGAAATCGTTACCTAACTAAAGTTAATTTATATCATTTTTTTTTAATTTCAATCCTTTTACTGTTGACCATTTCATAATAATAATAATAAATGGTTTATTGTCCAAAAACAGAGGTACACATTTTAATTACGTTTAATAAATAATTGAGATGATGCCGTTGAATGTTTTAACTGACTTCCTCTATACCATTTTTATTAAATATTTTTCTACCTTTTAGTGTTTTCAAATACTTTTCTCAAATAAACAGACTTCAAAGGAACGGGCACAAGTAAAACCTAATATAACAAAGCTCTATATAACAATATTCGCTCAGTTTCTCATAGAAAATGTGGCACATTGCGCGCCAATAAAAAATGGCTGCGCATTATTTCTTTGACGCCCTTTGATGTGAAGAAAACGTATTCAGGCTGTACAGCGCAATACAATAAGACGCTACGCAACACTAAACGTGCAATGGGAAAAACGGGAAAAATTATAACGAGTATACACGGAAAATTCACTTCAACGACAGTGCTAGTTGACGTTCTTTGTCGTTCACAGAGACATTAGATATTTAATGTATGTTGTTCGTGTTGTTTAAAATTGGTAGATATATCATAATCGCATCAATTTTAATAGTAGTCGAGCTTATTGTGATAGCTCCTCCGAGGAAAAGCTGCCGACATTATTTGATAAAAACCGACGGCTTAAAATATATTAATTATTGATTTATAATTTTCAATGTTTGCAACACTGAATTATTTGTATATTGCATTTAGGTATAGATTTGACGACTTCCGTGGCGCAATGGTATGTATAGGGGATTTATACAACGGAGCTCCTTATTCCCGATTAAGGAAGATTGAGAGTTTCTTAATTTGTTTTGGTCTGGCTGGTGGGAGGCATTTGCCGTGGCTAGCTACCACCCTACTGACAAAGACGTACAGCCAAGTGATTTAGCGTTCCGATACGATGTCGTGTATAAACCAAAAGGGGTGTGGATTTCATTCTACTCTTAACAAGTTAGCCCGCTTACATCTTAGATTGCCTCAGCACTTAATATCAGGTGTGATAGCAGTCAAGGGCCTAGTAGATAAAATAAATTTAATTAACCCATGTGAATGTCGACAATCCACACTCACTCAGTTGACTCGATCTCATGTTTAGCGTCCCATCTTTCAATGATTTCTCTCCTGCGCTGCTCATTCCTCTTTCAAATTTATTCAATTTCGCTCGCTGTACGGACGCGAATGGATACACTTCCTACATTAGCATTCGCGCTTGCGGAAACAGTCGGGATTGAATGGCGGTGGAAAACTGAAAATATCTTCTCAGTTCATTTTCATCTTTAGGCCCCGACTTTGACTAATCCAAACCCCTGTAATATCGGTTTTTCGTTTTATAGTGGGCTAACTAGCATGCGGGTCATTTGATGTTGAATGATTACCGCCGTATTTGAATGAATGATACATATTACATATATCATTAACATTCGCGCTCGTTATAACAGTCAAATTAAGTAGCGGTAGAAAACTGTTCATTATTATAATTATCAGCCCTATAACGGCTTATAAGAAAGGGAACATGCAGCTTAAACCCACCATACTTTATTAATGCGAATTTACGGATATATAGTCTAGTAAATTGCATTATTTTTTACATTTTTTATGAGTGGAAATAGCGTCTTTTTTTTTCAAAAATTGTCTTGTTGTTTTGAATCGAATGACCCTACTAATCCTAATTTTCCTTTAGCTACTTAAAAAATTAGTGGAAAAATAAGGAAAGGGAAGGAAAATTCAGCAGCTTCAGCCGTGCAAATATGAAGCGTACTTTTTATGTTTTCTACAGAACACTGTTGCATAGGCGACTGACATCGGCCGTGTAAAAAGACGATCAAAATCAATCCTCTCTGAACAGAAATCAGTCTATTCTTACAGCGTCTCTCGTTGTTACGTCGGATCGGCCCGTCGTAAATAAAACTGTAAATCTTCTTTATCGGCTCCATATGTTCGCACCTGATCATCAACTACACACTGGAAGGAGATCGGAAAACTATGAATTGAACTGATTTAGAGCTTTCTTTTATAGTATATCTACAGTAAAATATGCTATAAGTAGAATAAATATTAAGAGACCTTTAATGCCAATTTTGATCATTGAAAATTTCATATCAAGATATGTTCAATGTTCTTTTAATCAATTATATTGAATTGTTCATGTTTAAAATTCAAATTCAAATTCAAATTCATTTATTGCGAATTGAGTATACATGGAGATCTTATATAAATATTATAGGTTCTTCCAAATTCCGCTTTACAGCTTGCAATGTCCATAAATCACTAAAAATACTGGTAATAGTTCTGTCATTCCAAACTTTAACTTTCATATTGTAACGATTGATTTTATTCAGTATTAAAGACTAGGTAGTTCACGTTCTCCTGGGAGTTTTAGGATAAAAAAGGCTACATGTTAATTCCAGATGTCAGCTAACTCCATACCAAATTTTATTAAAATCTCTCCAAGCATTTTGTCCTGAAGAAGTGACAAATATAAATAATAGTAGGTATGATTTGAAAACACTTGAGTAATACAAATACACAGTACTACAAATAGTAATACAAATAGTACTGTTTATTTCTAAGCGCGCAATAGTAACAACAGCATTTCAATAAAATCGCGTTAGCGGCAGAATATGCGGAATATTCAGATAAAATCCCGCGCGCAAACTGATGTATTCATGAGTTCACAACAATAAGACTTAGCATTGGCGCGTATAAAATAATTCCATAAGCGCGATTAACAAAATTCGGAGCAATTCGGAGCCCCCTTTCAATTGCACCGCGGGCTGGCGTCGCGCCAGCGCCACGCAACGATATTAAATTCGCAAATCTCACCGCCCCGTAAGCTTTCGTACGGTAGACAAGCCGGAAATTTACTCTATATACATATATAATAACTCTTTTATTGCTATTAGATACATTTCAATATCGTAGGTCAACTTGCATGGACTTAATGACTCTCCCTGTTTACACCTTGTTTACTGACGGAAGTATACTGCTTTATGACCATTTTTCATTCATTAAGGTTTAAGGCTTAATCTCTACCCGTTGTTGTACTGCCGAACCCAGTTAAGTTTTTCGCTTAATTGAAAGCGAAAGGGAAAAAGATAAATACAAATTGAAATTTAACGTCGTTGGTCACAAAGTAGCGAATTCTTAACAAACTATCTAGTTTGTTTGTCTACCGTACGCAAACACTCAGTACAAACTGTCATACACATAAAGCTCGGGAGTTTCCAAATATGTTAAAGTGCTAATGAGATCTGCTCAAGATAATCGCGCGTGAAGCGACGGGTGACGGAGTGCGCTCTCATTGGAAACTGTTTCATTAAAGCTTCTTTGAAACAAAGCTAATCGCTTTACCTACTTAGGAGTACAACTTAAAACTTAAGGGGATCAGAATGAGAGACGATTTATATCCACTAATCAAAATTCAGTTGATCATGTGACAGCGAGGTACAAACATCATATTCTGATCTAAATCTGAAAAATGGATCAAGATTACATTAACAATATCAACAGCTAATAATAATATCTTACTCAAGTGCCACCTCCTCTACGGAGGTTTACGATAATTTCGGCTTGACTTTCGAGGCGGCAGCTAACGATAATATTTTAAAAAATATAATATAAATCTGTCATCTTCAAGTCGAGAGTGAATAGGCATTTTCTAGGCAAGTGCGTTCCACCGTGGGCTGCATCTTCGCTTATCATCAGGCGTGATTGCAGTCACCGCTAGTTTATAATATACTAACGGCCCGCCCCAGCTTCGCACGGGTGCAATGCTGGTACCAACGGCGGCGCACGCACGCTACGCGCGAACCCCAAACGCTCGTTCCTACATTTAATTTATATTAATCTTATATATCTTGGAAAATATTCACTTAAATTACATGCTATAAAGGGCAATAGTGATCTATATTGAATGCACAAAGTATTTAAGATACTCAATTGTATAAGGATTAATACAGTATTGCTTAAAATCACTTCGAAAAAGCCATTACTTTTGGTTGAAAGTAAAAGATAAAAAATGGTAATTTTGGGTTATTACTACGAGATAGACATATACCATCGCGGACTTTTTTGTTGACCTTTTTAAGTTGTGCAATACCTACCTCCTAGGGCTTAGCCAGTGTTTGCAATGTGAGCGCAAAAATGCGGTAATTTACGACATAACATCAGAAACCTCTAAAATTATCAGTTTTTCTCTACTACATTGTGCATGCATTAACATGAATCTTCCTGACTTCCACAGACATTGTAGATAAGAAAACATGGGCGAATATCTCTAGTCAAGCACAGTGTATGTGTTAAAATGACAGATAAAATATTTTACACAGTACCCGTTAGAAGCTGCTGAATGATAAATTAATTAGTCTGAAAACGTCGTAGTCAGCATGAATACGGCCTTACAAGGGGCGGGTGATTATCTTACAAGTGGCTCACACAGCACTTCCAGTAATTGGCGCTGTTAGGAAGGTAGTAATTACATCTATAATTATTATTAAACTATACCGAGGCTTTAATTTAGTTAAACCGCGCACCAGTAATTTGAACTGATTACACATTGTGTTGTGATGTCTCAATTTACTGAATACAATTATTTGTTGTTCACTAAAATGTCTTTGTCTATTATCTTGTTTCATCATCATCATTATCAGTTTATTAACGAGCCAGGTCTCCCTCCTTATAGAAGTATGGACATGGACGTAGACCCTCCACGCTGCTCCAATGCGGGTAGCGGGCTTAGGGTGATAATGTCTCATTTATTAACCGGAACCGGGAATGACGGCTTGACGTGCTCTTCGAGGTACTGTATCACCACCAACTTCCCGATTCCGAGCTTGGAATGTACTGAAAATTTCATAGAAGAATGAAAAGCTCAAAATTATTTCGATATTTTATATTTAAATTATTTCGATATTCTATGACTATAAAGAAGCTAATACTTAATCAATGCGTGTGATTGATATTTTGTACAAGTTTTTTGGTCAAGGGTACTCTTGACCTGGCCATGTTTTCATAATGTCCTGAATTTGGTCCAGGAACATGCGCCTAGGGCTTCCCCTTCCAACATTTCCATTCACCCTCGCCCTAATAAATCTATTTTGTTAATCTTTTTTGTTAACGCATACAAAATAATGTGCGAAGTATTAAACTCAATCAGCTAATAATAGAGTGGCACATTTAGTCTTGAAGTGCGAAAACAACAAAATATGCACAACATGCGTTTTGTCGTACGATTTTATAGCTGAATACAACTAAATATATGAATTTATATGACGTTAATGACTGTGACACGGTTTGCTTTCGTCGCTCCACGTTAACTGCAAAGTTAGCGAGAAAACTATGCGCCTTGGTGATTTAACTAATTTTGAGAAAGAAAATAATTAGACGAATATCTTAGCATTCCGTGGATTCACCGTGCGGGTGTCGGGTCCATCGCGCGGCTGAGAGAAAATCTCCGGACAGAGTCCGAGACTTGCGACACGGCTGTAGCTTTAAAAGAGATCTCTTAGTGACGGCCGTCAACACTCATTTTATAAAGTATCCGTATTATAAAGGCGTATTACAAAATAATGTGCGAAGTATTAAACTCAATCAGATAATAATAGAGTGGCACATTTATTTAGTCTTGAAGTGCGAAAACAACAAAATATGCACAACATGCGTCTGTCGTACGATTTTATAATACAACTAAATATATGAATTTATATGACGTTAATGACTTTGACACGGTTTGCTTCCGTCGCTCCACGTTACCTGCAAAGTTAGCGGGAAAACTATGCGCCTTGGTGATTTAACTAATTTTGAGAAAATAAATCCTTACTAATATTATAAAAGCGAAAGTATGTAATGTTGGATGGATGTTTCCCGTTCCCGTAAAAATTTCCGGATAAAAAGTAGCCTCTGTGTTGTTCTGATGTATAAGCTGTATTATTATTAGACGGCCGAGTGGCGCAGTGGGTAGTGACCCTGCTTCCGCGTCCTAGGCTATGGGTTCCATTCCCACGTCTGGAAAATGTTTGTGTGATGAGCATGGATGTTTTCCAGAGTCTAGGTGTTTGTCTGTATATTATAAGTATTTATGTATAATATATATAAAACATATTCATCAGTTATCATAGTAACCATAACACATGCTATCTAGGCTAACTTTGGGGCTATATATGGCGATGTATGTATTGTTCTATAATATTTATTATTTATTTATTTATTGTTATTGTAAAGTTTCATCAAAATCCATTCAGTAGTTTTTACGTGAAAGAGTAACAAACATCGATCCATCCATACTACTAACTTTTATTATACTTACTTATAAAAACAAACACCAAGCGCAGCTCGGTCGCCTAGATATTATAAAATATGACGTTAACAAGTTTGACACGGTTTGTTTCCGTCGCTTCACGTAAACGGTAATGAAGTACGTAGCTGCAAAGTTGGCGACAAAACTATGAGCCCTCGGCAATGTCGCCTTGGTGTTTTAACTAGTTTTCAGAAATTTGTAACTCGTAATAAGGAAGTACATAGTTCGTGACTTTATGTCATACCAAGTTTGTGAAATACTGAGCTTTTCTTTCCTCCATGAAATACTCTATGTATTACAAGTTGACCTTTGACTGCTATCATACCTGATGTTATAAGTGATAATGCAATTTATTGATGCGGGCTAATTAATTAGGAGTAGAAATCCGTACCCCGTTTGTATTTACCATTCGTACCGGATTAATTTGTTAGGAGTAGGATGAAATGAAAAGAAACCGAAAGGGGTGTTTTCTACGTATCGCACAGGAACGCTAAATCGCTTTGTTGGCAGGGTGGTAAATAACCACGGTCGAAGCGTCCCTCCTGTCAGACCTGGATCAATTAAGAAAATCTCAATCGGACTAGTCAGGAATCGAAGCCAGGACTTCCGTGTTATAAATCCACCGCGCATTCAATATAACTATAAATCCTCCCTACCGACAAAGATCAGACCATGTCGTGTAGAAATCGAAGGGGTGTGGATTTCATCCTACTCCTAACAATCAATGCAATCAAGGGCTTGTAATCAATAAAAAAAATCTAGCGGTGAACTATTTTTGTATTGGGGGTTGAGATCCGGGACCTCAACAAATCCAAGCAAACCTTCAGTTTTTGCCCTTAATTGTAGAACTATATTAGCCTTAATTGTATAGATACAAAAATAAGCAGGCTATTATTTATGTTATAAAAGGTTGTTATAATATAAAAAGACTCTTACAAGGATTATGAACTGTAACAGCGCTGCGTACCGTTTCTCTAAGATGTTCACTCGGCTGAGATAGTGTATTTTTCATCCTAATGGCTCTGTGATCGAACATCGAACCTTTTGTTGGAGTTTTCAATGAAAGTTTTTCTATTCAATACCACCGGAGGTACAATTATTTTGCGTTTGGGCGGTGAACTGTAAAATTAAATGAGATTAGTGTGTTTTTCTTATAATAAATTACCCGTGTAACCTGAATGTTAGCCTTATTATATTTATTGAAATACTGTCAAACACCCGCGTCTTTGCCCTCAAGATTTTTTTTATTTATTATAAGTTAGCCCTCGACTGCTATCACACCTGATGGTAAGTGATGATGCAATCTAAGATGGACGGGCTAACTTGTTACAAGTAGGATAATATTCACACCTCAACACAACATCGTACCTGAACGCTAAATCGCTTTGCGGTACGTCTATGTCAGTAAGGTGGTAAATAGCTACAGATGAGGCCTCTCACCAGCCACTGATTAAAATAATGTACCTTCCAAAACCACCAAACAAAAAATAGTGTTACCCGTTTTTTTTAAATGGGTATTGCAGGCTATCCTTAACCGATAGATATATTATGCCACCGCGTAATTTTTATCTTGGTAAACAAAAATATAGTCCTTCCATAGGTACATTGTTTTGTTATATCTCAAAAGTATTCAGCAGCGTTTTCAATGAAAGCTCTCAGGCGGCGTGACATCTAACAATTATCATCGTATTTGAGCTAATAGACACAAAAGTTTAACAAATTGCACTAAAATCTTCCTCAGTAATCATTCTATATGCTAGTGAAAATCGCATGAAAACCTGTTCACTAGTCTTTGAGTTTATCGGGAACAGACGAGAGATTTTATTTTATAAATGTAGTAAAATGTAGTAATGTAAATAATATGATAATTTTTTATGAGATATTCCACACAAAGTACCCCAATCTTAAATAAAGCCCGAAAAGTCATTAACTTACCGGAAAGCTATAAAGCCAATCTTTTCTAGGTCATTAGCTCTACAAAAGACATTCATCCCAGAGTACAGATGTGAAAGAAAGTACCTAATTCATAGAAGATCATCTGACATGAAATTGAGTGACCAAATTCTATGCCGTAAATGCTAGGGCAAAAGTTTTTTATACCCCTAACACAAATTAAATAAAAGTAAACCGAAGCCAGTCTATATAATATTTCTTATAAATTCTTAAACCCAATTTTTTATCTTCAAATGGTTGCGCAACTACTTGCACAAGTGTTTATTATCTACGACTCTATTGTCTCTCAAACTCGACTAAGCATTCGTGCGCTAGTGTCCATAATACATCGATAACAAAGAGTGACCACGAAGTATAGCTAGTATAACATCCTTTTAAGTATGCGTTAACCTTCAGTACAGTGTGTCATCGCTAAACAAATTAGTATTCATTTTTGTCACACAAATAGGCACTTATAATTTATATCGCGGTTTGTACTCGCTAATTGTATGCAAGTGTGCCGTGTGTGTTGGTTCCTTTCGCACCTTGGCAGCCATGACACGCCATTTAGAGCGGCCTCAAATTGTCGTGGACGCTATAATGGCAGCACGTTTGGGGCCATTTGAATATTGCCCCGTTATTGTTGTGCCCGTGCGTTGTCCGGAGTTTATCCTGTGTTACTACTGGGGTTAATCTCACTCACTTGCTCTATTAATTCTTTGAGTAACTAGTAAGTTTTGGGTCATTTTAATATTGCCCCGTTATTGTTGTGCCCCATTCGTTGTCCGGCGTTTATCCTGTATTACTACTGGGGTTAATCTCACTCACTTGCTCCATTCATTCTTTGAGTAACTAGTAAGTTTTGGGTCATTTTAATATTGCCCCGTTATTGTTGTGCCCGTGCGTTTCCGGCATTTAGCCTGTGTTACTACTGGGGTTAATCTCACTCACTTGCTCCATTCATTCTTTGAGTAACTAGTAAGTTTTGGGTCATTTTAATATTGCCCCGTTATTGTTGTGCCCGTGCGTTTCCGGCATTTAGCCTGTGTTACTACTGGGGTTAATCTCATTCACTGGCACCATACGTTCTTTGAGGTCCAACCTAGTAAGTTTGGGGCTAGTTGAATATTGCCCCATTATTGTGCCCCGTATGTTATCGTGCGTTTACTGCTAGGTTAATCTCGAAGGATGATATTGCCCAATTCATAGTTTGAATCGGTTTTGGGCTATATCTATATTCATATTTGCCTGTATCCTAGGCCTACCGCGCATTAAGACTTTTATTTCTGTAGTCCCCGCTATTACTATGCGTCCGGCGTTTAGTTAGACCCACGAGGCCGTTCCAATGCAGATTGATGGGTTTAGGTAGATAAACTTTTTTACAATTGTAATGAATGTCAGAAGTTGATTATAATGACTAGGACGGTCAAGCTCTCCACGCAAATGTAACTACTATACTATATACACTTTTAAACTTCGGCTTGAGAAAATATACAGGGACAATTTCTTGGAATAAAGAAAATATCAATATTTCATAACCCGACCCAGGAATCGAACGTGGACCTAATAAAGACACAGGCTGTTCGCTAGCAAAGAGCTAATCCCCATTCCACAGCTCCATCATACCACATCACCTAAGCTATAAGTTCATATTACACGTCCTGAAACCGAAGTGCGTTTACCTGTTGTTTGTTAACTGCGTGTATTCATAGCTCATGTGATGACTACGATCAGACATGTCAATCAATCAAACAGCTCTACGTCTGTGAGCCAAGCCCTGTCTAATTGTTGTTGTGTGTATAATAAACTTTATCACAATGATCTGAAGTACAGCCGATATCTGATAGAAAATAATCATAATTTAATTGAAGGTGGCTTTTATACAATCACTATTGAAACTTCAAGTCTGTCAGTTGTGACTCTACCATCGGTTCAGAAAATGTTTTTACCAAAAAAATTTGGCCAAAAGAAGTTACTCTTTTAAAAGAATGTTTCAATTCAACAGGCTCTTCATTATAGAAAAAAAACTACTTAGAATGATACCTTAACCAAGTTGAGAGCTTAGTGCTTTTAATTCGCACTTTTTAAGTAATTTTTAATGAACATTTTTTCCCCTATTAATGAAAATAAATATGTCAACGTTTTGATTTAACTTTAACTTACAATAAAAAATGTATTAATTTTAAAAATTGTGTATCCCTTTCTGTTTGTACGTTCGCGCTAATCTAAAAGCTCTTGAACGGATTTTTGTGGTATATAGACATTAATCTAAGATAACAAAATAAAAGTCTTTGTTTCTTATAAAATCTAAAAGAAACATAAAGAAACATACTACTATCTATTAGAAAGGCGAAAGTTTGTGTATATGTTAGTTACCTCTTCACGACTAAACGGTTGGAACGATTTTAATACAATTTGTTATGGAGTTAGTTGACACCCTGAATTAACACATAGGCCACATTTTATACCAAAATTCCTATAGAAAGAGAACTACGCGAATCAAGCCGCGGGCGTCCTCTAGTATCGACGAATACACATTCGTCAATAATAATTAATAAATAAATAACTATTTACAAACTCTGCGAATATCGTTAATATTCAAGAGATCGTACAAAATTCACAGTTCACGGTCGACGGGGTCTGAATAAAATAGGGCGGCATTAGTGAATTTAGTAGCGGCACCTCAAATAGAACCTGTTGTAACGGAGACCGCAGCATCCTCCGCCGGCGAGATGATTTCACATCCTGCCCGCGTTGTTTCAGAATATTAAACATTCATTCGGGAGATGCAAACGGCGCACAATTTAGGAATGGCTTGTTCGCATTGTCCATGAATGGGATGAATACAACACTGCTTTTTATAGAAGTTGGTGGAATAAGTAGATTGCCTATCTGATTTATATAAAGCAGACGGAACAAATAGTTCATGTAAGTAGAAGAGTTTATTACGGCGTCCGTGGCGCAGTGGAATTATAAACCTGAGGTCGATTCCCAGCCAGGACGATTAAGATTTTTTGAATTAGTTCAGGTCTGGCTGGCGGGAAGAACCGAAAGGGGTGTGAATTCTGATCTATTTTTAATAAGTTAGCCCGCTTCCATCTTAGACGGTAATATACCGAAATTTGTTATATCATCACTTACCATCGAATGTTATTGAAGATAGAAGAAGACAGAGCAACCTTTGCAGGATATAGATATCTATCAGATAATAATAAGGACCGACAGCAATTCGTGCTCTCCGGGGCTTGCGGACATCTAGGCTAAGAATTTTTATTCGAAATTTCTAAGGAGGATAGGATAGAGGATGCTATCCTGTAGCATAGCTGGATTCGAATCCAGGACCAAGTGATCTGAATTCACATATGGTAACGACTCTGCCAAGGTGCGGTTATGTTCTCGTATATTGTACGTAGTATAATTTATTTTTAAACTATTAAAACATTAATACAAGCGGCCCAGTATACGCGGCAACTCAACTGTGTCAACCGACAACACGCGCGCATTCTATTCCAACCAATGAGCGTGGCATTCCCTTTGAGGATCCATTGTTTCGTATGGATGAGTTTTCTGAGTAGGTTTCGAGGTCGCAGGATTAAATCCTTTTCGCACAGAGTGGAGGAAAATGATAGACGGAATAGAATATATGCTTCGAAACCCTCACAATCTATTTCTAATTAGGTTAGTGATTCGACCACGAGTTCTGGTCACACTGATTAGGTCGGGTAACAGAATATTAGTTTATCATTATTCTATGAAATGTTCAGTATATTCCAAGCCCGGAGACGGGAATTTAGCGGTGTTACACCCCCGTACTTCGTAGAGTACGTTAAGTTGTCGGTCCCAATCATTATCATCAACATCTGATAGTGATTGGTAATAAATTAAACCTTATCACCCTAAGTTCGCCAAGTGGAGGAGCGTGGTGAATCTACATTCCATATCCCATCTCCTATAAGGAGGGCGGCCTGGCCTTGTAGTGGTCCGTTAATAGGCTGATAATGATGAAATATGAATATACTGGCCGATGAACACGAATGCGAATACATGTATTATAAATATTATAAATTCATTATACCCCACGAAAAATCAAAATGAAGGAATAACACAGACACACAAACCTTCGCCAGAATATTAGAATAATTATGGTGTTCTTGGGAGTCTATGTTTTAACCTGCGTCTGTGCGTCATGTAGCAAGGGTTGCCAGTACTCGTCCAATCGTATTCCGCGTCTGGTATGTCCAACGAGGGGCATGTTCCCGCGCAAGCTTGATGTGGGTTGCCCCTTTTTTACGAGATTGAAATCCACGCTCGACCTGATTCCCTGCCGAATCGCGGGCCGTTTTCCTCGCAACATTTTAATGCTAATCCATACCCACTTGTAAACTAGTGTTTTGTGCATTTTAACATAATAATTGTAATAGATGAGTAGGTATTTTAGAATTTAAGTTAATATGAGACTTATCTAAATACTTGTGTGTTGCTAAAAGAGCCAAACGCCTGTAACTCACTCAAACTTTTGTTTATGCATAATGAAGCTCATTATTGTGAACCGCAAATGGATTCAAAACGAATAAAGAATAAGTCCAACTCTTTAGGCATTTTTTTTTACACTTTAATTTCCAAAGTATAGTTCTGGGTTTTATATTATCCATATAAGAACGGTGATCTGGCGTTAGTTAACATTATCGGCTGAAACATTAGCGCGAAGCGTTTTCAACGTTCTGGTTTGATATCACGGTGGAACCAATCAAGAAAATGTGTAGAATAAAAGGACTGGGTTTCTTGCTAATCCTTGCCAACTGCCACTGCAGCCACAACCACTGTCACTAACAGTTTCCACTGATTAACCGACTGGTCTCGGCAAACGTCCTTCTAAAAATTCATTAACATATTTACGTAACCTTGCACCTAATCCAAGTTAGCCGGCTACCATCTTAGACTGCATAATCACTTAACATTTGGTGAGACATACTTACGAGTAGATTTATACCAGACCTCACCTATAAATCTATCATACTAGGTACTATTATAGAGGCGAACTTACATATCAGAATGACTCACAACATTTTATCCCAAAATGCCCACGGGAACGTGAAAAACGTTGAAAAAATTATTATTATAAAAACTAAAACCCGGCTGCTTAGAAGTTATGAACTGAAAAGAGAAAAACAAGGATCACTATATCTGTATAAAATTCTAAATACTTTATGGTGCTGCAGGCGGGGACAAAATACTTTAACCTGCGGGGAAAGAAAGATCTACCAAAACTACTGTCCCCGCCTGCAGCACCATAAAGTATTTAGAATTTTATACAGATGTGATTCTTGTTTTTCTCTTTTCAGTTCATAACTTCTAAGCAGTCGGGTTTTTTGTTTTTATAATAATAATTTTATTTGAGACTTTTTAGTTTTAGTTTATGGTATAGAAATGAGACGGTATACTTAGTGCACTTTTTGCCATTTTTTGTTAAAAAAGTAATATGAACATGATATGATATTTATATTTTTGAAATGGTCTTTTTACGACCTTTAAGTTGGTACCCATATAAGATAAGAGAAAAAAATACACACATCCCCCCTTTTTCCCCCCATTTATAGCCGCCATTTTGAAAATTTATATAGCCTATGTCACTACCACAATTTTGACAAATTCAACGACACCTCACATGTTAAAATCTGTTCAGCCGTTTAGGCTGTAGCGCGTGCCGAAGAAATGGACATACATACATACATACATACGCTCGAAAAACACAACCCTCCTTTTGACGCAGTCGGGTAAAAAAAGATAAGTCACTTCTTTCACTTTAAATCAAAAGATTCGCGGGTAGGCGTGGAACAAGCAACATCTGTTTTTGATTCACTCTCTCATTTTATTACAAAAAAATAGTAATTATTGGTTTTTATTAACTTTTTAAAGTGAATAATGTGTCTGTGAATATAGTTACATACCAGCTAATGTTATCCTGATAAAATTTTCGGCATTTACTTCGTAACTTATACTAAGTCCGTTCACAAGTAAAACTCACACAAATGGATTCACTAAAACAATCCTTTTCTGCGATGTCCGATATGTTTCACATGAAGATGGACGAATTTCAGCAAGAACTGCAAAGAAACACTGCTTCCAAGACCGCTGCGACCACGTCATCCATAGCTGCTGACTTTGCATCTTTTAAAATGTTCATTATTTCTACACTAAATACACTACAGCAGCAGGTTGAATTCCTTAGACTGGAAATGGATCGGCAGGAGATGCGAAGAAGGCGGAAGATGCTACTGTTGCATGGTGTGCCTGAGGCCAAGTCGGAGAACTTAAGTACGCGTGTAACATCAACTATTGCTGAACACTTAGATCTTCCAAATTTTTCCAGTTCTAGCATCAAGGGGAGTTACCGCTTTGGTCGATCTTCAGGTAACAAACCCAGGCCTATTGTTATTAAATTTACAGATATAACTGTTCGCGATAAAGTGTGGTTCGCTAAAACGAAATTGAAGGGCACTGGTTATACACAGTCGGAGTTTTTGACTAAACCACGTCACGATGTATTTCTGGAGGCACGGAAACGGTTCGGCATCGCTAACTGTTGGACCCGGGATGGATACATTCACATCGTTGGTCCGGACGGCGCGCGCCACCGAGTGGAATGCATGAGCGATCTTGAGATAATCCCTGTTGAGACAGCGTCGGCGGCGGTGACGACGGGATCGCCTGGCCCTAGCTCTGGTGTAGTTTCCAAGAGTCCAGGAACAAAGTTGCCGGTTTCTCGTCCTGTTAGACGCGTTATTAAAAAGTAGTACTGCTTTAATAAGTTGTTTATTTACATTCACTTCTGGTACAACTTTTTTTATTTTTCCACCCGCAATTTTGTTACATTTTTTATTTTTATTCGCTACTATCTGTGATGTCAACGCAGAGTTACCACAGATTAATTAATAACCAGAGACAAATACTATGTTTGTAAGCTTTACACTGTGTTCAAAATTTCTTTTTATTCTAATATTTTCTAAATATATATTCAATATTGTTTAAGCTGAATTTGTTAAATCTCATTTAAACTTCAATTTTTATGTATAAAAATGTTACGACTTCTAAAAGCTGGTAGGTATTGTTTAATTTTATTTTAAAATTATATTTTATTTTTAAATTTATATAGTTAGTACTTTTATTTTATCATATTTATTTATTTATCCATATATTTGTATTTTATTTTACTTTATTTATTTATTTTTAATTAGATCAGAATATAATTTATTTATTAAACATAATATATATATACATTTATTTTTGTCATGTCTTTTTATGATATAGTAAACCTTAATGATTCATTTTTCTCACTATCCAATTCTGATATTCAAAGTAGTAATGATAGTTTTTACAGTCTCCCTACACTTAGTGAAACCCTTGATTCGCACTTTTCTGATTCTTTAAAAAATTTCAATATCGTCCACATCAATGCTCAGAGTATTCCTGCACATTATCCTGATATGCTTTCTTCTTTTGATAGCAAGTATATTCATGCAATTTTAATTTCTGAATCATGGCTTAGACCCTCTTTATCTTCTACATCCTATGCTCTTCCTGGTTTTCACTTGATACGGAATGACCGTGAAAATCGGGTCGGTGGTGGTGTTGCTATTTATCTCCGTTCTCACTTACCTTATACCGTTATTAGCGCATCACAAACACAGACTACCCCATCTCCAGAACACTTATTTATTGAAGTTATTTTTTCAACTGTCAAACTCCTATTGGGAGTTTATTATAACCCTAGCCTCTCTATCGACTTTTTTCCGCACTTAGAGGGGTTATTAGATAATTTTGTTCCACAGTATAAACATACGATAATAATGGGTGATTTTAATACTTGCCTTTTAAAAAATGATTCTCGTGCTGCACGTCTTAAGTCTATAGTACAGGCTGCAAATCTGCACTTACTTCCTCTGTCTGCAACTCACACTTTGCCAAATCGTTCCCCATCTCTTCTTGACATTATTCTTGTATCTTCTAGTGATTATGTGGCTAAGCACGGTCAATGTCCTGCTGATGCCTTTTCGTATCATGACTTACTTTATTTATCTTATAAAATCCGTCCCCCAAAAGGTAAGTCAAGAATTCTTCTCCGGCGTAATTTTAACGGAATGGATTTGGATTGCCTAAGGGAGGATGCTGCAAGTTTAAATTGGGATAGTATTCATGCTGGATCCAGTATAGATGAGCAGGTGGAGATTTTTAATTCCTTCTTACTTAATCTGTATGACCGTCATGCTCCAATTCGTCCAGTAAGAATTAAGCATCTTCCTGCTCCTTGGCTTACTGAGGAAATTAAAACCATACAACACAAAAAAAATGTTGCGAAAGCAAAATTGAAATCTAATGATACTGAGATTTACCGGCATAAATACAAAGTTATTCGAAATCGGTGTAACAGGTTGTGTAGAGATATGCAACGACGCCATATCCACAAATCTGTGCTCAAGGAGGAAGACTCTGGCAGAGTATGGACGTTTCTGAAATCTCTGGGTGTTGGGAAAGCAAATAGGAATAATCATACTAGTAATGTTAATTTAAACCAGCTTAACCAGCACTTCTCCTCATCTTGTACGATTGATAGTACAACTAAATCGAACACAATTAATCAAATTTCAGCTTTGCCCACTCCCGATGATCCAACTTTTATTTTTAGTCAAATCGACTGTGGTGATGTTGTGAGAAGCATTATGGAAGTCAACTCTGATGCTGTTGGCACCGATTGCATTAGTCGTAAAATGATCATGCCCCTTCTTGACCTTTTAATCCCTATTATAACTTTCATTTTTAATCACTCCATTCTTACTGGTGTTTTCCCTAATTCCTGGAAAAGCGCGCAAGTTACTCCAATCCCTAAAAAGTCAAATCCCTCTAGTTTCTCTGATTACCGGCCTATATCTATTCTTCCATTCCTTTCTAAAGTCTTTGAACGTATAGTTCATAGACAATTTACCCTTTTCCTGTCTCGGCGTAACCTTTTCAATCCTTTTCAATCTGGCTTCCGTACCGGTCATAGTACGACTACTGCCCTGGTTAAAATTACTGACGATATCCGCTCGGGTATGGATAATCGGTGTGTTACAGTTTTAACATTACTGGATTTCAGCAATGCATTCAATAATGTTGATTACGACATTCTTTTGGCCACTATGCGCTCTCTTAACATATCTCCCACAGTCTTTGACTGGTTTCATAGTTACTTGCATGGGCGCCGGCAGCGGATACGAGTCGAAGATTCATGCTCCGATTGGTGTTCGGTGGATGCCGGTGTGCCGCAAGGTGGCGTGTTGTCTCCTCTCTTATTTTCGATTTTTATTAACTCAATTACTCATAACTTAACTTCTCTCTACCACCTTTACGCTGATGATCTTCAACTGTATGGCCAAGCAAAAATAGAAGATTTACCCACCAAAATACATTCCATAAATGAGGATTTACAAAAAATTGTTGAGTGGAGTAAATCTCATGGTTTGCTTGTAAATCCCTCTAAAACACAGGCAATTATAATAGGTAGTCACAAACAAATAGCTCGTATTGACTGGACATCATTGCCTTGCGTTGTTTTTGATGGAGTTCAACTACCATATAGCAATTCTGTCAAAAATCTTGGTGTTATTTTTGATAGATATCTATCTTGGGTTCCTCAGGTAAGTGAAGTGAGTAGGAAGATGTTTGCAGCAGTACATTCTCTTCGGCGCCTTAGTAACTTTCTGCCCATACCTACGAAAATTATGCTGGCACAATCTCTCCTTCTACCAATTCTTGATTATGCTGACACTTGCTATCTTGATTTAACTATTGAGCAATTTAATAAACTTGAGCGCATTCAAAATCTCTGTATTCGGTTCATATTTGGACTTCGTAAATATGACCATATTTCTGAATTTCGCAATAAACTCAAGTGGCTTCCAATTCGCCTTCGCAGGAATACTCATATTCTTTCCCTCTTATACTCTGTTCTTTTCCACCATCATGCTCCTCTGTATCTCAAAGAACGATTTGAGTTCCTCAGTGACTCCCACTGTCGCTCACTTCGTTCAAACGATAACCTTATCCTAAAAATTCCTTCTCATAGTACTTCTTTCCTTTCTAGATCCTTCACTGTAGAAGCCGTCAGGCTTTGGAACTCTCTCCCTCTTCATATCAGACGTGCGAAATCTTTACCTATATTCAAGGGACTCTTAGCTAAACATTACTATCCACCTTAAAATGTTTCAGATTACTACCAGTCGATTTTAATATTGTACATATAGATAAGTATATATGTATTATATATATTGTATGTTTTATATATGTTTATTTATTTTACATTTTGCATATGTATTCATATTTATTTATTTATTTTTAAATATTATAGTGTTTATTATTTATAAGTAATTATATATTTAAGTTATGTATAAAGTTTGTTTTAGTTTTTATTTATTCTCGATTTATTTGTAAATTAAGTTTTTATTTTCTTTTTAAGTTCCTTGTTCTGTACACCCTCACCCTCTCTTTAATTTATTGTGGCTTCTTAACTAGGTTGCCTGGAAGAGATCGCCTGTTGGCGATAAGGCCGCCTATTGTGCTACTGTAAATTCTTGTGTAAATTGTATCCTGTTTCTTATCTTTCCTGTCTTGGTGTGTGCAATAAAGTATATTTTCATTTCATTTCATTTTCAAGATTCACTTTTGCTAAGCAAAGATACAATACGCTCAAACATAACACGAAACACTGAGTAGCAGGTATTCTGTTCTACGGTAACGTTGCATATAAATCTTTGACTATCCAGCTCCGAAGGAAAGGAAGGAACAGTTTGATCGTTTTACATCGTCGTGGATTTTGATATTTGATTTATTGAAGTGTCGGATATTGGGAATTCATATTTGTTATGTTTTGAAATGTTTACGATGTTTTGTATCAATGATAATGTAAGCTCTTCCATAAAAAAGTATTTTACGTCCATGATGCAATTATTAGTACTATTGACGAATACAATACAACATAACATACGTAAGTAATGAGAACACCTAAACAAATAAATATCGTTGAATGTCGACAAAAATAAATTTTAAACCGACTATAAAACTCACTAAAAAGTAAAAAATAGTTGCGTCATTTAGTTGCCTTTATTTACTTAAGCATATATATGAAGTTGGTACCATAAAAAATATACTTGTATTTTTGTCTTTATGAAGTAAAATCAATTTAATAATTAATTAGAGAATCTAAGGTTAAACAAGTGTTATATTACCATTAAATATAACATAGTATAATCCGGTCGCTTCGATAGTCCGGAAAGGATATTTTATCTCTCCGGATTAACGAGACCCTACTGTATAGTCGTAGGTAGATTTATACACGAAAAATGTCGTAAAATGAAACGTCGCGGCGGACGGACGGGCACACGGGCGGGGGTCTGCGTGCCGTGTAAACTGCTTCAATTTCTTATTTTCCCTTGTTATATTAAACAATAAATCGCGGGCAACATGTGTCCCGCGTGTAAAACACGTCATTGCTCACGCGGCGACGTCGGTTATTCACCGCACGCTGCGATCATATTGCCGCTGAAATGTGGATGTTTAAGTTTAGGTACAAGCTTCAAGTATATTTTTTTAAATTCATTACAAGTTAGCCCTTGACTGCAATCACCTGGAAGCAAAGGAAAATGGAAGGATTAACTTATTAAGTAGAATGTAATCCACACTCCTTTCGGTTTCTATATAACATTTTACCAGAACGTTTAATCGCTTGGCGATACGATTTTGTTGTTAGGGTGGTAACTAGCCACGGCCGAAGTCTCCCAACAGCCAAAGTAGGACTACCCTTGAATTGGTTATGACACCGTAGGATTATAAACGCCTTTAGATCAAAAAATGAGGAAAAATAAAATAATATTATTCTCATCTCTCGAAAAGAAAATCTGTCGTTTATACTAGGAAATTATCGTTTTGCCATGCTTGTTTAAGACAAAAGTCTTTCATACGCCTACACATCGCCAGTGCCTGTAATTTTATCGCCATTGATAGTAAAATACAATGATGCTAAACGGCGACAGAATAAGCTTTAATTATAATGTACCGAATACCACACCACTCGTAAGTACCTATCTATACTAATAAAAAGCTGAAGAGTTTGTTTGTTTGGTTGAACGCGCTAATCTCAGGAACTACTATTATAATTGAAAAAATATGTTTGTGTTGCTAGACCATTTATCGAGGAAGGCTTTAGGTTAACATTATGCTGCAACCAATAGAAGCGACAAATCAGTGGAAGAAGGAAAATAATTCATCTTTGAGGGCTAATATGATATAGTTATAAGTAGTAACTTAGGCTATTTTTATTTTCATAATCTTATTTATTTTAATTCAACGCGGACGAAGTCAGGCATCCGCTAGTCTACAATAAAATAGATACAATTAAGAAAGAAAGAAAGGAAGAAAAATATCTTTATTTATAAATTATGCCACACATCACAAATTTACCGGTATACCCCTGCGATGTGTAGCATAATGGACCCAGCTCAGCATTTGCTACATAATCCAAAAGACCATGCAGCGCTGATTTTCAGCTAGATCCATGCTCAGGTACCGCCACAAACGCAGCAAAATTAAAAGAAACAACTACACAATCTAAACCATCATCAGAATAAAAAATTAGCACACATAAGTTAAAGTTCTGCTATGACAAGTTAAACAACAAACTTACATGAGAAAAATTAAAAAACAAGAAACAGAGTAAGTCTATCTAATCTAAAACTGAATGACTATAATAACGAAAGATAATTTAAACTATGTGCACTTTGAGACCTAAAACTAAAAAAAAAAATTAACATAACTGACTTTTAAATTATTTCTGTTTATACTACATACTGTCTTATGCATTATACATAAATAAATTTTTATATTTGATTTATACGCAATACATCTAGATAATTATAATTTATTGGTAACGCTGATTTATTTTTTATTTTTTTTATTAAGAGTAGGTACCTGATTGTCAAGAATGCTTTATGTTTACTAGCCTAAATTCAAAAACCTTTATTCCTCTGAGCAATGTTTTACGCGTAAAATTCCATATTTGTATCCGAATCCCGCGAGGTCCAAAGCGGGAGCAAATTGAAAAGGTACGTACTTTGCCATTTCGCCACGATTCTACGAAATATTTCACGCCCACGGAATCAGCGGGAACTCCGCTGTGGTTTACAATCAAAATGGCGCGAATTTGAACTTCGATGGTAAATCAACACTTGTATTGCAAAATGTTGAGAAATAAATTGCATTACATTGCCACATCTTGCTGCTATCACAATATATTAGAAAAATTTCTGCTATCGATTTTTTATATTTCATGAAGTTAATGATTTTATCGCCATCTTTATTGACGATTATTGACGGGCCTCCGTGGCGCTATGGTATGCGCCATGTCTGTCTGTCTAGGTCTGGCTGGTGGAAGGCTTCGGCCTAGTCTCGGCCTTTCGGCCAGTTACCATCCTGTCGACAAAGACGTATCGCCAAGCGATTTAGCGTTCCAGTACGATGTCGTTTAGAAACCGAAGGACTGTGGGATTTCATCCCACTCCTATAAAAGTCAGCCAGCATCCATCTCATATTGCATCACCAGTTACCATTAGGTGAGATACCGCCTAGGTACTCGAAACATACCACTAGACCAACTATAGATCATTTTCAGCCTATTAACAGCCTACACAGGATCAGGCCTCCTTCCTTATTAGAGAGGGGATGTGGAGCTTAGGCCCACCACACGATTCCAATGCGGGTTGGTAGGGTAGTTCATTTATTAACAATTACTATCAGATGATGATGAAAGTGACTGGGACCGGCTTAACGTCCTTACCGAGGCACAGGGGTGTTACACCACTTTCATTTCATAGTCAGAAGTATTCCGTGACCCAACAAAGGATTCGAACCCAGGACCTCGTCATCAAAGCCTCATAGGCTAACCACTAGACCAACGAAGCAGTCACAAACTATAGATTCCTTATAAAAATTATAAATTCTGAAAGAAATAAAGTTACAAATCACAAATAAATCTGAGATATACTATACTACTACTGATTATGGGATTAGTTCAATAAATTGAAAAAAGCTTTAAAGACAGTGTTCGTTTTTGGTTTAAATTAAAAATTCCGCCAGCACAATGTCCATGGATCGAGCTACAGATAGTAATAGTTGTTGGATAGGATTTAATTCCGTGACATCAAAACCCGAAACCAAAAAAGTTTGTTCGTATTCACGACGGGGCTTCTAAAGCTTTGGAGAACGAATTTATTTGCGCTGTTTCAACGAAAGGGGCAACCGACCTACCTACCTACCTACTTGCAAATGCCCAAAACGTTATTTCAGATAAGATTGCGGAATTCTTGCTACCGATTATATTCATTGTTTTGTACAGACATACATAACATCACGTCTCATACCTATAGGGGCAGGTAGCGATTACAACCTTCTATTTGCCATGGTCCTTGCATACTCCCATAGTTTCTTCTACTCTCCTTTCCTACAAGTTTCTGTTTAGGGTACTCTTGACCTGGTCATATTTTAAATTGTCGATCGTAGGAGCTCAAATATGCGATATTTTCCGCTTTGATGGTCCGTAAGTTCTTTGTGAAAAATATAATATCTACGCATTGTTTATCAATGGATATAATCTCGCCAATCCACATTGGAACTACGTGATGTGTTTAGGCTCCAACTCCTATTAGGACTAACAAGGAAAGCCAGGCCCTGTAGACTTAAAATAGGCTAATATAGATGATTACTTTTTGAAAAGAAATGTAATTAAAGCAGAGCCTTTTATCAATATTTGCAGAGTACCTGTTGTCGTAGATAGGCACTATGTCGATAAATCTTTTTCGAAGTTAAATGGTATTGGATACAGCCGGCCAGATTTTGTGGCAGTGTGCCAGGGTAAACATTTGGCGCAGATAGATTTTTGATAGCCAGAGCAGGACCGATGATTTTAGCAACGTGCAGGTATTATATGCTTACAATATTAAGCCTCAAATGATATTTGGTAACACAGAGATGAAATATGATTTAGTTATAGTATTAGTGGACTGTCAATCAAATGGAAATCAAAGTAACTAAGTAACGAGTAACAGCTTAAGCGATTTAATTTGAATATTCTTGCTTGGAAAAGTAGAGAGCAGTTCATTAACATTTGATTTGTTTTAACAATTAATAAAATGCATCTTGATACTGTAATATTTTGTAGTATGTCATTGGTTTACTACTAAATATACTATTAAATGTTTATGTCGATTCTTGAAAAAATACATCCTCGGAACATCTCGCTTACTTCTCGTCGATCGTCACACTACAGTTCGACTGTCAGTCCAATATGGCAAATTGTCATTGGAGAATACCGATTTCTGTTACATCAGCTTTGCAAATTTTTAACAAAATATAGAACCGACTCAAAACGCACTAAAAAGTAATAAATAACTATGTCATTTAGGTGCTTTAATTTACTTAAGCATATCTATGAAGTCGACGCCAGCCAAGTTTAAGGAACATTTATTTTACGTAGTAAAGCAGTTTGTGGGTTCTAGGTAACGTAAAATATATATATATATATACGTGTCGAATTGGACCACCTTGGAGTATGCCCTTTCTTAAAAAAAGAATTATCAAAATCACACTCTAAAAAGTTATGCGTGGTCATACATAAAATAATAATTTTAATCAAGTGTCGATTAAAAATTTTCATACAGAATTATCTACGCCAGTTATAAATTAAACTACGTTGAAAGGTCATTCCATGCTCCAAATACTACCCTAGTACTACTTCTCAATGGTAAGAGTATGTATGCAAACTTTCAGTTTTTATAAAATAACGAAGGGCTGGCTATCTAAGCTCTATTAAATGTACCTATCTATCACGCTGTTCTATTTCGCCGCATTAAAAGACTCAGTTGTGAATTATTAACATTTACATTTGCTTTAGTTATACAAGCAACAGGTAAAACGCATATCATTTTTTTTTAATGACAAAGGTTCAGGCCATCATAGCGCTCACTCTACAACTAAAGTGATCATGTTATTGACGTCACAACACGGCACAGATGTGACTGAATCTTTAAAATTTGCTTTAGTTTTACAAGCAACAGGTAAAGCAAACAAAAGGTAAGCACTGAATACAAATAGGGGCATTCAGGGGACCTTAAGGATCGCGGAGCATAGAATATTTAAAGGGAATTCTCAAACACGTTGAGCTTTAAACCCTGTAATTGTGTGCTTAACACAAATAACGTTTTAAAATGTTAATGCTTTAAGTGCGCCATCAGGCTCGGATGGCGTCGTTCGTTAAACAATTTACATAACCCTCGACTGGACCGTGATGTACGATTGAGGTCCTAACGACCGTCTGGGAACACTGATTGTGCAATTATAAAATCTTTGTTTGTTTGTATTACAACGGATGTTATAATTATGTCGTTGTATAAAGTATGCCCGATATTTTGTCAACATGGAGACAGCTATTAAACCATTGACGGCTGAAACTCACGATGGAGTATACCCTTCTATACTAAAGCCAAACTCGATTGAGAATGCTTGTCAACAAACAAAGCAAAAATGAAGGTAGAAATCACTAGTCATTTTACACCTATTTTTTTAAATTAATTAGTTAATTAGCTTAAAACTAATTAATTTGATTAGTATCTTAAAACTAATTAATATGTTCAAATCTTTTCAAAACATATTTTAAATTAATTAAACATAAATGTGTTGCATTTTCTACCTTCATTTTAAATTTGTTTGTTGACAAGCATTCTTAATCGAGTTTGGCTTTAGTATAGTTTCGAAACATGTTCACATGAACCAGCACCCTCATGACTAAGGACCCCGTATGGGTTCGGAACTATTCGAGAATACTGAGACAACAGTGACGTGAGTTTCAGCCGCTTATATTTTAATAATATGGAAAATACTCGCGATAAATAATTCGCATATTCTATTATGGAGACAGCTATTTATTGGACTACCTGTGTCACGCGGTTATACCTGCACAGATCCGGTTCCTGTGGAAATATATTACAACCCTATATAGTATAGTTATACCAAATATAATACTGTACTGTGCGCGTTTTAAACGATATTGAATAACAAATGTCCATAAAATAGTGACTATCTTTCTAATCTTCAGCGCAAGTTTCTCAAAAAATTCTTTTATAAAATTCTTCTCCGGACAATGACAAAAACAACAAAAAAATAATTAGCAAAATCAGTCCAGCCTTTTAGGCGTTCTTCTTCTTGAATCACTCTATGTATATCTATTAGTCAAGACGATAATTTAACATTAATTCCTATTATCTTTGTCCGCAGAACGCAAGCTATTCGTGGGCATGCTCAACAAGAAGCTGTCAGAGAACGATGTGCGCGCCTTATTCGCGGGGCACGGTGCCATCGAGGAGTGCACCGTGCTGAGGGACGCGCAAGGGCAGAGCAAGGGCTGCGCGTTCGTCACCTTCGTCTCCAAGCAGGCGGCCATCGCTGCTATTAAGGTCGGTTTCATTACATCGGCTTATTCGCGGGGCACGGCGCCATCGAGGAGTGCACCGTGCTGAGGAACGCGCAAGGGCAGAGCAAGGGCGGCGCATTCGTCACCTTCGTCTCCAAGCAGGCGGCCATCGCTACTATCAAGGTCGGTTTCATTATATCGGCTTATTCGCGGGGCACGGCGCCATCGAGGAGTGCACCGTGCTGAGGAACGCGCAAGGGCAGAGCAAGGGCGGCGCATTCGTCACCTTCGTCCCTAAGCAGGCGGCCATCGCTACTATCAAAGTCGGTTTCATTATATCGGCTTATTCGCGGGGCACGACGCCATCGAGGAGTGCACCGTGCTGAGAGACGTGAAAGGCAGAGCAAGCGGATCCAAGCAGGCGGCCATCGCTGCTATCAAGGTCGGTTTCATTACATCGGCTTATTCGCGGAGCACGGCGCCATCGAGGAGTGCACCGTGCTGAGAGACGTGAAAGACAGAGCAAGCGGATCCAAGCAGGCGGCCGTCGCTGCTGTCAAGGTCCTTACTTAAGATTTAGTTACTTAGATTCTAGGTGCTCTGCGATACAGAATTTAAGTCTCATAAGACGCGTTTCTGGCAGCCGTAATAAAAATCAACTAAGGTCAGTGCTCAGCCCTTCTAGCAATCATTGTAGTTTACTTTATACAAAATTGAACCTGCTACTTTTGTTTATTCTTTGACAAATTAACACCTGACTGCGACCTCACCACGATGTTAAGTGACAGCTAGTCTAATGGTATACCGCTAACACGGTTAGAATAATGTTTATTTACTCAATACTTCGCGCTGATTTCTACACAATATCGGAGCGGAACATCTTTATCATCCTACGAGTATTAACAACCCCCTACAAGACCAGGCCCCCTTTTCTATAAGGAGGGATCCTTATAGAAGAGGGGATGTGCACCATTTTTGAGGTATATAATATTTGAGATGATAGTGTTTGATACTTTAGCGAACACTGATGAGGATGATAATGACCGGTATTAAAGGCTTAGCATGCTCTTCGAGGCACAGGGGTGTAACCCCACCAACTTAGATTTTTTGCTGATAATTTCGTATAAAGCAGAAAAACTCATTATTATAATATCAAAGGCCAATTAGTCAGTATTCCGCTTAAAACATTCCAGACGTTACACCACAGTCAAACGATGGAGGGTTGTTCTGCGCCACTGGTAGTCAAATTTGCTGACACGCAGAAAGAAAAAGAACAGAAGAAACTGCAAGCGATGCAGGCGAGTCTATGGGGCCTGTCACCGCCGGTCGCGCCGACAGCGTACCTCGCGTCCGAGGCAGCGTTATCGCCGGCAACACAACTGCAATTGTTGCAGCAACTGCAGGCAGTTGGGCTGCAACAGCATCTATTGCAGAGCCAGGGAACCACGTTGCTTCAAGGTAAGATTGTAGCTTTACCTGCATTGCGTTTATATCTTTATATACCTGCAATACAATTTACCAGATAGGAAACGTATATATGATTTTCATGGTTACATTTGTACCTTCAATTCAAATACGTAATTTTGACGGCCTGCATAACGCAGTGGTATGCAAGCTGGATTTATAAGACGCAGGTAGGTTAGGTTTGATTCCCGGCTAGGTCGATTGAAACTGCTTAATTCAGCCAGGTCTGGCTGGTAGGCTTCGGCCTTGGATAGTTACCACCCTGGCTGCAAAGACGTACCGCCAAGCGAAGTGAGTAGAACCCGAAAGGGGTGTGTATTTTCATCCCACTCCTAATCCCACTTCCATCCATGGATTGCATCAACACTTACCATCAGGTGTGATTGCCGTCAAAAGCTAACTTGTACTAAACAAAAATTTTAATAAATATAAACGTTCCAGAACTGAAAATAAAATCACAAAATACCGACTTCTAGAGTGACATAATACAAGTTTGTTAATGGCAGATAGATTAACCACCTATTCATTAAAGAGAAAATGATTTACACATCGAAGAAAATTTAAATACCACACACAAAAATAGGTTTACAGAGCTCACCAAACTAACTAACTTAGAAGCGATGTAACATTCAGACCTCAACGTTCTAAAAAGGTATACTTAAAGAGCTATTTCGGGAAATGAATAGACGAAAATTTAAATTCGTCTCGCTGTAATGTAAGTGAGATTTCTAGCTTCCATATTCCCCTGTCGTGTACTTCCCCTGCCACAGGCTTTGAGAAATTGCATCACGTATAAAATTTACGACGTATTGTAAGCTGTAACCACTAAGTTGAGACTTTACCCAATGACTTCATAAACCTCGTAAACGTCGTATTTATTGGCTTTATCGTGTCGTTAAAAACGCGTCCTTTACATGCTACATGAACAAACTAAGTACAGGACAGAATTCACCATTTTAAGTGTTTTAAAAGTTCAAAAAATGTGTTAAAAACCATTTAATTAGGAGAGGTTACTATAAAATTAAAGACTTCTGTCGACAACGATTCTTGGAAGCTATCAGCTTTTCTATCTAATGTGTTTAGAAAGAATAGAAGACGGGTTAACTTAAATGGTCATTTATGGAATACAAATTATAACATTGATTTTTTAAAAGAGCAACTGTTCGGTTTCATGCCGACTCTTCTCCGCGGGATCTGCCTTGCAAACCGGTGGTAGAGTTACTTCTTGACGAGACTTGACATTTCAAAAGTGCTTGTAAAACAGCCTAATTGAAATAAATTATTTTTTTAAATAACAGCCCACTACAAGGCCAGGTCTCCCTACTTTTAGGAGGCGGTATACGGAGATTATACCCACCACGCTGCTCCAAAATAGCTTGACGGGCTTAGGGTGGTAATGTTTGTTTATCTGATCACTATCAGATGTTGATGATAATATAGTTACCGGGGCCGACGGCTTAACGTGTTCTCCAAGACATGGGGGCGTAGCACAACTAACTTTCCGACTTCTGCCTTTAGAATTTATTTTCTATTTACAGAGAATTTGTTAGAAGCAGAACCAGGGTCGAACCCAGTACCTCGTGACCGAAGCCACATATACTAATCACTAGATTAACTAGATAGTCCAGGATATAACCGAACAGGAGGACAGAATTACAGAAAATTAAAAAAAAGGAAGTAGCCAATTCCGAATAACACTCCCCAATTCCGAACGCTGAAAAACAATTGGAGCAATTTACGCACGCGGCGTAATTGGAAACAGTTACGATTAGAACTAATTATGCATTCAGTTAGAGCCGAGCCGTTTCATTATCCCCCATTTAAGTGCTATTGTTTCTTTTGTTTTTTGAAAAAATGTTTTAAGTTTTAATGCCTCCATAGACGTTGCAACAAGGTCGCTACAATTTAGTTTTGTTTAGTTTAGTTGATATCATGTTTTCCTGAGCCTAAGGTTGCCTGGAAGAAATCGCTGTTTAGCGATAAGGCTGCCCTTTTTACCCGTTCTACTTAATGCATTTCATATTATATGTTCTTTGTTGTGGTGTACGAATGAAGCGGAAATAACTAAATCATAAGCTTATTCTAATGCCCAACTACAGGGCCTCTTACCTTATAGAAAAACAAACTTGGAGTTTAAATCCATAACTCGCGAGTTGTTGTGCTTAGGGTGGATTTTAAATCTGTAAAAATATTTTCCGATATTAATGATAATAAGCGAGTCTGAAGGTTCATCTTCGCTACGCCCTTACAATCATACCTGATGGTAAGTGAAGATAAAAAAAAAACGACATCGTACCGGAACGCTCAAGCGCTCGGCGGTGCTAACTATGGTTGCTACTCACGGCTGAAGACTCCCACTAGCCAGATCTGGAACAATTTAAAAAATCTTAATCTGTCCAGCCGGGTATCAAACCTCCGTCTTATGCCACTGCACCACTGAGGAGTCTAAATTCAAAGTCTGCTGATCCGAATCGCATAGACAACCTACCTACTGTACGAAGAGGCAGTCATATACATCTAGCTTTTTTTTTATTCATTACAAGTTAGCCCTTGCCTGCAATGACACCTAATGGTGATATAAGATGAAAGCGGGCTATCTTGTTTGGGGTAGAATGAAATTCACACCCCTTTGCAAAAGCCTGTTGTGGTCTCTTCTTAGTAATATAATTTAGGACTGGTAATCATCATCATCATCATCATCATTACCAGCCTGTAGACGTCCACTGTTGGACATAGGCCTTTTTTAGGGACTTCCAAACAACGATCCCGAGCCGCCTGTTGCCAGCGGCTCCCTGCGACACGTTTGATGTCGTCAGTCCACCTGGTTGGGGGTCGACCAACGCTGCGCTTTCCGGTGCGGGGTCGCCAATCTACCACCTTGGGCCCCCAACGTCCATCAGCTGTTCAAACTACGTGCCCTGCCCATTGCCACTTCAGTTCTGCGACTCGCTGAGCTATATCGGTTTCTTTAGTTCTTTTGCGGATCTCCTCATTTCTGATTCGATCACGCAGAGATACTCCGAGCATTGCTCTTTCCATCGCCCGCTGAGTGGCTCTGAGCCATCTTATGAAGCCCGCAGTCAGCGACCAAGATTCGGATCAGTAGGTCATCACTGGCAACACGCACTGTTCGAAGTCTGTCTTCGAACAGACTGGTAATATTACATAATTAACCCGGAGGCGGATCCAAACCAAACATCAGTTAGAAATTAGCTATGCTGTAGTATTTAAAATTTAAATTTAATTCGCATTAAAATGCATCGAGTTTCATAAACGATTACGGTCCGTTGTCTAATGGACTCGTGCCTATTGTTTTTTTTTATTCAAACATCAGCTTTGGGTTCATTAATAAAACATTCTCGATTTAATTATAAGCTATATTTCTAATGCCATTGACATTTTTATAGATGTTGTGACAGTTTTACGATACGTATCGACTATCGATATTTAAAAAAAAACAATAATGCATCGGCACTTGCCAATTTGTCTACCTTTTTTAGTGTACATTTTTATGTAGATTCGTTACGTTTTATTTTATTTATTATATTCTAAGCTATTTCGAAGTCGTTTTGATTGGACTAGGACATTTTGTTTTTGTTAAAATGTTTGCTTCTTTATTTTATTTTTTTTTACCTGACTACGCCAAAATGAGGGTTAAATTTTTGAGTATCAAGTTAATGCTTTTTCTTTATTAAATAGAACTATATATAGCAAGTGCATTGATATATTTAAAAGGGGTTATCAGGAATATTCTTGTTAATATTGTCAGTGAGATGCCAAAAGTGAAGTAATTAACATGTATAAACAAATTACCGATTTTTGACGCAGTCGAGTTTTGTTTCGTTGTTAATCAACAATAAAAATAAATTATTTTTTTATTATTTGTTTAATTTTCTGTTGCTTTTTATTTTTGTTTAAATTTACTTTTATTCCGTCTTAGGTGTTAACTATCAGGACATTGGTTTCAATGGCGCAGGGCTGAGCGGGAGCAGCGTTACAGGCGTGGGAGGAGTGGGGGGCATCGGCGGGGGGGCTGCGGACCAGCTGGGGGGGTTACTGGCACCCGTCAGTGTCCAGAACCTGGCCGCGCTGGCTGCTATGACGCAACCCGTGGTGACGCAGGCTACGGCCATCGCGCCTACGTCAGCGCCGCAACCCGCCGCGCCGCAGTTGTGTAAGTGTCATAATAAATTATATTATAATAACTGTAGAATACAATAGAAGGCAGCTCGGTTTAACTGCCTGCTATCAGTACAGTCCTGTATGTTACAAACGTTATAAAGCACGCAGAACCTAGAACGCCCCGAAAGGCAACAAACTCTTTCTGTCTGCGCGCATTGAAAAGTTTGTTTAAAAATAAAAATATCAATAATATTTTTAAGATTACAAAGATGCTTCAATCAACACATTAGGTATACAAAGTGTTAATAAATATTAGAATTACTAAATGAGTACTTTAAGTTTTCAGAAATTATAATAAAGATCTTACAATTCTTCTGCTCATAAAATTTGGGATAGAATAACATGAAAATATTTGTAACAAATAAAGCTTGGGAACGTGCCAACACGCTAACATAATATTGATATAGATTCGTTATTGGTATTAAGTATCAGATATAAATAGCTGTTACACAAATAATGGCCTCCGTAAATTTTTAATTTTCTTAATGGCCGGCCAAATGAAATCCTAGAAATTTCCACAGAATTCGCATAATACAATTTTCAAAATGCCAACTCCTAATTGACGTTTTTACTTTGTCCCCGGCCGTACCTCCCCTAAATTCATCCCAGAGACAATTAAGGCTCTATAAATTCCGGCCTAATTGCCTTACCTGTCCAAATCTTAATTGGAATGTTGCCACATAAGATGGCCGTGAAAAAACCGTAACGATCTTTTTTGTCCTCAAACTTTCCTCTTTCAGATTGGGCTTTAATGCGTTGAGAGTTAAAAAAAACGTTTATTAACGATGAACCTTTTTCACACTTCAGGTCTTCTCGGGAAGACTAACATCACAGGTAAAAGCCTATTCATAGATGAGTTTATGTTATGGAATGACTTATCTGTTGGTGTCGCTGATGCTTGCAATAAATTATATCATAGAAATGTCTTCACTTTCTAATACTTCTTAGCTAGTCTTTTTTAACTAAAAGTCTTTTATTACTACAATTTTTGTTCATTGTGAAGAGTTTATTTTTTTATTTATTGCAATAATCGAAGACTGGCTTGGTTTTATTTACGTGCATTTTAATCTTGCATCGTAATTGCTTTGCGTGACAATAGGCTTTTTCTGTTCTATAATTCGGCAAAAGATGTCATTTTATTTTTAGAGCATAGACAATTTTCTTTTTTATTACGAAATACAAGCACAGATTGTGGGATTTCGAGCCAATATTGTTTCAACAGGTTTTTGCTTGTTTTTGTATTTATTCTATTTGTGTATTCAACAATGGTTACGTATCAGTTTTGGTGGAAACGAATGCTGTTTTTATTCTGATTTCAATCATTGCACGTTCGGAAAATCTTTTTGTGGTCGCATCTGGATATTTTTCAGATGAAATGTAAACTGAAATGTTATTTTTTGCGTATCCCGATGAAACATGTTTTAAAACTGACAGTAATGTTAATGTCAATTAATTGTACGGCATAATATTTTAACATTATTATATATTAAGCATTTATAAAATGATGGCTTAAGTTAAAAGCATTGTACCTCAATAAGGAAATTAAAAAATATCAGCGTTGTCTATACCACAACTTATAAATTGAAAAATCTTACAGTGAAATTAAAAAAAAAGATGCGTGTAATTAAAAAATTGTGATAATAATTATGTTATTCCATAAACTGCTAAATCTTTACTAGTTTTTAATATTTTATGTGCCTCAATTAGGTAATAGATACGTAATCATAGTAAGTTGAAAGTTTAGTGCAATGTTGCTCTCTTGTTAAAAATTGTTGTCATTAAGTTTTATTTCTTGTTTGACCTTTACGTGTAAATAATATCTTAACATATGTTTATTGAGGATATAGTAGTCGCAATAATTTAAGAATTATCACTGCATTTTACCGTCGAGTTTTGGTTAAAGATAAAAAATATTATCCACTTTGTAATATTATGACGAAAAAGACTTTTAAAAGTAAAGACGTTTTGCTTTTTAAAATCTCTTTCATAAAATTACTAAAATATTATTATGCAAATTATAAATAAATGTTGGAAAAATGTGCAGTTATATAAATGATTGCGACACAAATAGTTATTTATGTTCTGATTAACATTTAACCGTCGTTTTTGCATGAAATTTATTAAAAAAAGGTACCTATGAAGGTACTTAGTTGTTTATTTTGTAAATACAATAAACACAATGGTACCAATTTGGTTAGCAAATGGCGTCTCTAGGCAGCCTAGATTAGAGTTGCCATTCGTCTTGTTTTTAAATGTTATGGGCTGTCCTGAATTATTATTAGGTGACGCCAACCATAGCAGATGCACTTCGACCCTTTTGGATCTTTTGTACTCGCACCGTCTTTACCTCCCCTATATCAGTTCAAAGACCACTCAAAGAATTGAATGGGTGCTTTTAGGTTGAAGGCACAGTAATCCTCTGGTGGTGGATATGCCATCCCCAGGAGATCACACGATTTCAGTCCGTCACACTGACACAAAATGTGTTTCATGGACTCTGTATCTTCATTGCAGGTCCTGCAGATAGGATCCTCAGAAATACCCATTTCGCAGAGCATAGACCTATGCTATGATTGATAGTTTTTAAGCTACAGCCTGGGTTTTAAACACCCTGATAAAGTCATTTAAAATTCGCGCACTTTATGGGCGGTCTCACACACGACCCACAAAATATGATGATTACTATATCATTACTTGATTTCATTTATCCCTTTTTTACTTCATAATAATAATTTTAACTATTGCCTTTATCATTGCGTCCTGTTTTTATACTGAATTTTCCTGGTGTTTTGGGGTTGGCACCCTTTCCTAGATAGGATATTAGAATATTCTTTTCAGTAGGCTAAGATGCGCGGAACATTAAAGAGGGAAAAATGAGAAAGTCACGTTCTCATTTCCGTCTCCTTATTGCCTATTTGTCCGATATATGGGCACAGAAAATTATCCTTTAAAGATAGATAAATATGCCACTGCGGACTTTTGTGGATCTAAATAAAAGAAATATACCATCATACATTGTTTTGTTACATCTCATAGGGATTAGGGAATATTTTCGATAAAGGCTCCCATGCGGCTTGACTTTTTCCGATTCCAACGATTTATTTTTAATTTCATTTAGTCGTGTTGGTTTTTTTACATGCATGCGAATTGCCACCATTGTAATTTACTTACTACCAACTGGTACTTAGGTACCAATGTGAAATATCAAAGGATCCAGGTATCCTTGTGCCCTTTGCTAGTTGCTCGGTTTTACTGTGACGTTTTGATGAAGTTTTAGCACATTGTTACTAATTTTGTACCGTGTGTTTGATTACTAACTGTTAATTTTAGTTATTAATTTTATGAAGCATTGTCCTCAAATGTGGTTTTTTCGAACTAATTATAACGTTACTGCGTGTTGAAATTGAACAGAGTTTAATAACAGGGATTTTCCTTGTTGACGGAAAAATTACTTGTACGGGCCGGCGATCTAATGAAGCGTTAGCCCTAAGGGCTTGTTCACACATGCATCCATCTGTGACAACTCCGAGTTCATAAGGACCAATCAACGATCGATCGTAGACAAGTCTAGTCTTAGATGTCATCATCATCATTACCGGCCTATTAACGATCCACTACAGGGCCAACCATCGCTCGTTATTGGAGAGGAGATATAGAGCGTAGACCCACCACGTTGCTCCAATGTGGGTTGGCGTTACTTAGATTTACTTTCTACCAAAAAATTGATTCGAACTTATCATTGCAAAGTCTCAAGCAAAATAAATCGTATTAAATCATTCCGTTAATGTGTGGACATGCCCTAAATTGGTAGTGATACCTACAGGACAAACTCAATTCGATGTTACTTACGTTACTTCGCATTATAAAAAATCCTCTAACAGTCAATACCGTTTATCATGGATACCATATGAACGGAATTTCCTAACGAATTCCATCATAATATGATATCATAGGTATCGTGTTATTAGTGCGATAGTTAGATATTTATCTACCTAATAAGTATTTATACATATAATATATACTAATTAAATGCAAAGGTGAATTTGTTTGTTTATTAATTGCCAGCTTGACGACAAGTAGCACATAAGTATAGGTAGAACTTTATGTAACATTTTTCTGTATAGGTATTTTTGAAAAACAATAAATAAATAAATAAATAAAATAATAAAAAAAAGATTATATTCCGGAGATAGACATAGAGAATCGCAGAAATTAAACAAGCCCTGCAGATTTTCAATAAATTCACGCCAACTTAATTACGGGTGTCTATCAGTTATATAATATAATATAATATAGTAATACATAAAATTTTAAGAAGGTACCTTTTCGGTAGACGTTTTAGTATAAGTTGTAACAGGTAGGCATCTGACAGCCACGTTTATATATATTATTTATATATTTTATATGGAAAATGGAAGCGTTTTCTTACCTAAAAAATAGATGGCGCTATTCGATTTTCATATAAGTTAACGTTGCAAGTGGTTAAGATTTTTACATAGCGACTTAAACACAAACAAACACTAGGCACTTGAAAGAACGCTTCCTTCAGTGTCACTATCAAACACGCCTCTGAAATGCTTTACCAACCCTTTACAATTAGGTACAACCAAAACGTCTGTTGAGAATAGACAATTGTACTCGCTTATACCTACGACATTATAATAGTTACAAGTTTACTTAAGTACTTGTATGTTATTGTGTTAAATATGAAATACTATTGCGGCGCCTCAACCCCGAAAGTTATAGATGGAAGTATTTCTTACAACATGTAGTGTAAGCAATGTCTACGTTATGCAGGGTCCACCGCTGAGCCGCTGGGGTCGGCGTACGCGGCGCAGTTTGGCACGGCATACGCGGCGGCACCGCTCGGATCCGTGCTTGGATCGGCGGCTGCCGCGGCGGCGGGGAAGCAAGTTGAAGGTACTGTCATTATCATTAACAGCTTATTAATTACCCTCCCCCCCCTTATAGGAGGGGAGGGGATGATAAAACGATCATTGTAAAATGTTGATGATAATTACCTGTGGGGCAAGTGTGAGTTTTTCACCGAGCGACTGCGTAAAAACGTAGTCACTAATAATGTCAAATTATATAGCAAAAAAAGCCTTCTGACACTCGCCTATTTGAATTTTCTCTCACTCCCGCCAGGGGCGCTGCTTCAGTTCCATATAAAATTTGCCCTTAACGCGAATGTGAAGTTTTCGATTGTTTTGAAGTAATCTCACACTAGGCACTCTGGACCGACGTCTTAACGTGCTCTTCGAGGCACGGCGTTGTAGGTAATATCACCAGCTTTCCAACTCTGAATTGAAATTCTGACTGAAACTAAAAATTTCTTAGAACAAATGAAATGTCAATATTATTCCATCCCGACCCAGGAGTTAAACCCAGGACTAGTAACATGACGCTACATAGGCTTATAATCTTTGGTCATAATATCTTTCGTGAGGTATCTTGGTCAAGGAAGTACAGTCTCCATGCTTATTTCTGCCGTCAAGTAGCTTTGCTGTGTTCCAGACCTAAAAGTAAGCTTCCTGATTAAATTACAGACAATATCGGGCTTCACATCTATACTTCAGTTTGACAGGCAAGAACCTTTAACATCGGCTGTTTGTCTCATCAACAATAAAAGAACTGTAACAATGTATGCATTGTATTGTAGGTATTCTGCTATCTGCAACTATTATAATTTCGATTATTTTTAAATTCCAGGTCCTGAAGGCGGCAACCTGTTCATATACCACCTGCCGCAGGAGTTCACGGACACCGACCTCGCGTCCACGTTCCTGCCGTTCGGTCACGTGATATCGGCCAAAGTGTTCATAGACAAACAGACGAACCTCTCGAAGTGCTTCGGTTTTGTCTCTTACGACAACGCGGCCTCCGCGCAGGCCGCCATACAAGCCATGAACGGCTTCCAAATAGGTACAAAGAGACTCAAAGTTCAATTGAAACGTTCAAAAGAACTGTCAAGACCGTACTAGATAACCACAAATTACAATATTCCAGAACTCGTTCCTAGTGAATTTTTAAAAAAAAGAGAAAAACTATTTGCAGAGGATATAAGTTTTTGAACGTTTGTTGTGATGTATCCGGTGCACTTGAACTGAATAGTCGGTAAGGTTCGTTCGAAAACGCGAGTCCACGTGCACAGTTGTTATCTATATAAGTATAAAGGTTAAGGTTTGTGTCAAAGGATTTATCGTTTCCAAAGTATTCCCCAAATTTTGTTTATTTAATATATTAATTAATATTAAAATTATATAATTTTTTTTATTAAAGGATAAGTTTAGTCACCGTAAGCATAAGTTTATTGCGTTTAGGAACCGTTGCTATTTATATGAGCGCCAAAGAGCTATAAACCAACACGGGCGTAGTCTAGGAATGTTTTTTGTTCGGTATATTTTACGTTGTTTACAAAAAAAAATTAATTTTAAAGAAAAGATTTTATTGCAACTATTTTAATTGAGAAAAGAATTTTAAATTTTAGTATTTTACGAGAAATCACGGTGACTACGCCTGTGTTTTAAGAATTTTTTGACATCCAAAGCTTACCGTCAGCTACCATATTAGTATTTGATAGATTTATTTTACGTTGAGAACACTACATATTACTTTTTTATTTTACATTTGTGTTACCACTTAAATTAACCAATGTGGCCATGGTCAGTTGCAGTTTTACTTGCTACATTTTTGTTTAAAATTATAAGGTGTTTAGATTAATATAATGATCTCAAAGCGATCAATGTATTTATTAATTACATGTTGTCAATAGTGTACTTAATATTTGTTTTTTGTTAGCTAAAGTAACCTTTTTGTCTAACCCGTTCAAACAAGTGTATCGCACGACATTTTTTTAAGACCTCTAAGTGTTTTTTGTTCAATAAATAGTTTTCAGACATTTTTATTTACCTTCTTCGAAAAGTATCATAAACAAATAATATTTAAGCAACGCTAAAAATAAATTATTTTAAAAAATAATATAATTATTCAGACTAACAATAAATTCGGAACATTTTTTTAAAGAATATGGTTCGAAGCACCGACCACATTCCAACGACGAATTCGTAAAAAGAGGAAACATGACCGGTATTATTTTCTTTACTTTTTATTGCAACAAAACGCTTACAATTTGCATTCAATCATTTTTAAAAATAAGTAGCAAAATAATAAAAAAGGTACTTATGTACGTCAAAATAAAAAAACGCACTCAGAATAGCTGAGATTTTTTCAAATTATTATTGTTCGAGGACCAAATACCATACACAGCTATTGTGACATGCGTAATAAAATGTTCTTATGTATGTTCTGTCTTCTTTGATATAACCTTATTATTAGCCATAAAGGGCTTGATTCCAGGCCTTTTAATACATTTAAAAGATAACCTTATTATCTGTTGTTTAAATATTGTTTGTCTATGGTTTAACAATACGTCACGTACAATATAAATATAAACTTTGAGACATTTCATCATTATATTTTTGTTTATTAATGTTCATTACCAACTAACTTATTTATAAAACATCGAACTTGACCGTTTAGTCAAACATTTTTGTTAGAATTAAGTATTTAAACATAGAGTAAGTTTTTGTGTATTTCGACATTCACTATGCAAATTGTGTTTTTTTTTGTTCAAAAAGCCCAGAAATATGGTGGGTGAGATGGTGGGTAGATTGGTAGAAAATTTCAGAAATAATTTCAAAAAGATTTTCTATTTATTGCCCATAAATGTTTAACATCACATCCTTATTGTGTGTTACTTGGGTACTTGACCAAAGCCTTACCTAATCAAATCTGCTATATCGATGGGTTTTTATGACTTCTATGAATACTACTAGACCAGCTTGTAAAATGGAGAAAACGTTTGGGATTTGTGACATCACGCAAATTTGAATGTCTGCAATGACAATGCAATCCTTACGTAGAACACGGAATTAATTGCCATTCTAGTTGCATTCATAGAATTATTAAAAATATTATTTACACTAAGTTCTTCTTATACACTTGGTCTTTTTATATTGCTAAAGATTTTTAGCTTTTTTAAAGATATTTCATTATGCTACTTACATTATTATTATAGTCCGTTACTATTTACTTCTAGTAATTTCTTTAATAAATTAAGTATTACTTACTTAATATATTTTATTCCTTTTACTGTCAGTAGTAAATAATTTAATGTGATTGTCAAAAAATCGCTCAATGGGGATTATATTAATTAATATATAATTTAATTAATTTAAATGTTTCACTAAAATTATAGAAATTTATAAGATTACCCCCAAGTATTTAGTTAAAAGTGCCAATGCGATTAAAGTCAATGAAAACTGTTGGTTCTATTGTAATTGTAACTTTTGTTTTTGAAAACCCTGACTAGTATCATTTCACTTACAAAAAAATTTAGTTGATTTCTGAACGAACTGTAGATCGCTCTTTGCTCTAAATTGTTTTTAACTGAATTCGAAATTTAAATTCGTTAAACTATTTCTTGGGCGGTCTACATTTCAATACCTACCTACTTATTACCTAAATGTGTTTTGAGATGTGCAATCTTTGTTGAGAAAACTAGTTTAATTTAGTTAATTTTTGATGTCTGATGAAGACAATATCTAGACTGAATAAGTTCCCTTATAGATGTAAAACAACTGTTTCATATAATTTCAATGTCTTGGAAGGGCTGACTCTATTATAGTTCTATTCTTTTTTCTCTAGTAGAAGCAAGAATGGTATTATAATGGTATAAGAC
Source organism: Mycalesis mineus (assembly GCA_034621355.1). NCBI lineage: Eukaryota > Metazoa > Arthropoda > Insecta > Lepidoptera > Nymphalidae > Mycalesis > Mycalesis mineus. The sequence goes on along the minus strand of CM067889.1, from coordinate 3,019,645 downwards.
CTCACGTGTGTTCCGTGTAAAAAGTTCAAACTGAAGTAATTTCCCTCATGTTGTTGTAATTGATATTATTGTAAATGGGGATTAATTGATGATTAAATTATAATATACTTCAATATAAGAACAGCCACTAGTCTATTGTTTAATGTGATCAATCATTCGCATATACAAGTTTCTAAAAAAATACGACTCGGATTATTTTCGTAAAGAAGTTACCTATTGTCTATGGTTATGTCATTTACAACCTGTAAGCCCAAATGGCTGTGGCTGTACGGGTGATCAAAGACCTAAAGAAATTAAAAAAGAATAACAATGCCGGTATTTTATTTGAATTTGACATCTATTATGATATAGTCATTACAAAGAAACATCAATTAGTTTAACACTATGACTTATGAGCCTTACATATTTTTTAATCATTTATGCTTAACTAAAGTCATAATTATAGACATCATCTTATAGGTACTTAAACCTATTCATTATAACAATATCTTGTGGCCGTTCTTCTTTCGAAGTACTTGCACCAATCCTAGACACAACCAGTGTGAATAATCTGTTCATAGTTGTGATCTAAGTAAAGAAATTTTTGAAATAATAGGATTTTTTACCTATTAATAATATTATATAAAACGAGACCTCAATGTTGTAATATAAAACCTAATATATAAATTAAAATAGCTGGCTTTTACGAGTAAAATCGGAATGTACAGATAAATATTATATTGAAACGTCGTGCCACACTAGTGTTGCCAAGTGCAGTTTGAAATAATAAAAAGTGTTGTGTTGGATTTCACATAAAATATTTCATAATATATTATTTATACACGAAGGTAAATCTTTATATTGTAGACAAAAATGTGTATTATTTGTGATAACAACTTCACCCATGAGAAAAAGCCTTCTTTAAATCTTTTCCAGAACAAAAATTATGTAGAACAGAGTAAACTAAAATGCGATTAAAAGCTTTTGACGTTTTAAAAATCTCAAACGCACAAATACATAGTTGTAACTCTAGGCTGATCAGAAAAATCTTGCGAAAAATAACGGATCTAATTTCTTCTACAAGCATACTCCAATCCGGTTTTTTATATTTCTGGTTAAGCTCTAAATCTATATAATTTTAATAATTGACAGAAAAAGAAAGTTATTCATTAAAGGATGGATATATTATTTAAACTGATTATTTGAGTTCAGTTTACATATTTTTATTCTACAACCGCGTAGCACTACTGTGGACGACGTTGTTTCAAACAATTAATTTTATCCTTGGAAATGTATATTTTGGTGTCGACTGTATAAAATTTAATAAAAGCTGTATAAAAGTGAATCATCTGCAGAGTGGAAATGTTTGCCCGATTCGTATTAACTTATTAAAAATATTAAAAACGTAGGTACAAAACTAAGATGTACGAGTAAGTTCGTATCTACCTTCGTTTCTAATATTTATTTTTTAATTAATTGATGTTTATATACATAAATGTAACAAAAAACCAACAACAATAAAAATATACTTTATTTATCATTGACAACAATCAAACAATTATAAATGAATAGAATCAAAATATTAACAATAGATTTTTTTAATTAAGTTTTTATTATACAACTTAAGTTGTTGTGTTGTCTAGTACTTATTTAGTTATCGTCGGAAGTACATTTCCAGACTACAGTTATCAACTGCCATTGAAAAATAATTAAGATGCCTAATTAAAAATGCAGTGTCATTTTGTTGGCTAGGTGAATTAGTTATTATCTGCTAGATTGCTTCTACTTGCGTTCTAGTTTTGAATCTTAATGTAATTAAATTGATTGAAAATTGATGAGCTTACGACAAAAGTAAAAAAGCCTTAATATATTTTACTTTATTTATTCATTCAAGCGACGATGTGACATTATTTATAAATATCTTGTAAAATTACTTTTATTAATATTATTGATAAACGTCAAAAATGCTAGAGTCCAAAGCAGTGAGACAAAATTTTAAAAAAAATATTAAGTAACAAACTATATTTGATTGAAAAATTTAAAAATAGAATTGTTTAGTGTAATAATGATCACATCAACCGCTATTTATTTATTAGACTAAATGTGTGTATTCTACAAATACTATGATTATTTCATAATACGCATCAGCTTATAGACTTGGAGTCACGGAACCTACCAGCATATCCTATTACAAAACGTGAAATTTTATTTTTACACTGTTTCGAGGCACCGTATTTAGTAGGTATACAATTGGTATAAAATTGATATAAAGAACTGTTTTATACAACACCCGTTTTGTTGATATAAATGTAAATAAATGTCAAGTTGAAAAAAATATGTTTCTATTATTTTAACCCTTTCTCTTGTTCGTCAAAATTGATCGTTTTTTATATTCATTATAAGTTAACCCTTGACTGCAATCACATGATAGTAAGTGATGATGCAATCTAAGATGGAAGCGGGCTAAATTGTTAGGAGTACGATGAAAATCTACACCCCTTTTCAGTTTCTGCACGACATTGTACCGAAACGTTATATAGCTTGGCAGTACGTCTTTGCCAGCAGTGTGGTAACCACGGTCAAAGTCAAGAAAAGCAAGACCTCAATTAAATTAGCGAGTGAAGTAAGATGGGTGTAAATAAACTACTGTTCTGAATCTTTATAATACGTCAGGAAATATATTTGAGATGGCGCTAGTGTGACGTGCAAGTAATAATGGTCTCGTAATTAATGTGTTTTAAAATTGGAAAACCAACAAATTACAGTTTAAATAAAACATAAATCTGTTTATGAACGTCCAATTTCGTCGTAGTAATGTTTGCAAGGCTGTAAATGAAGTGAACTGATGATTACATGATATTTTAAAAACTGAACAGTGACTATGTTAAGTGCTAAGTGACAGTTATTATCATACACAAATGAATAATGAAATGGAATATTTACTGTGAGTATTCATGAATTAACTGTGCAAGTACTGTGTTATAACTGAATATAATAAATATATACAAGAACATTAATCACTTATAACATAATTGTTACAAGAAATTATCGTATTACCCACTAAAAAGTTTTCTTGCTCATTGACGCCGATTTCAAATACCTGTCTATTTTATGTACTACGGATGTGAAATATACGTTGAAGAGATAAATATACAAGTACCTATCACAGAAAAAGAGTAATTACGATCAATAACGACTGCATTTGAATAAATTAATCACAATACCTACTACATTGTATTATACTACTTCAATGCAATAATTCAATTCAATATTTTAAATTATCGGACTGTTCTACGAATAATTCTTCTAACTCTTAGTCCAGATACTTCCTGGTACATAATCAATAAAAATTGATTGTTTTAGCCTCGATGCTATAAGCGCTGTAGCTGCTTTGTTTGTTGTTCTGTGGTTTTACCGAACTGGTTTTCAGTATATGACAATAAGTTATAATGTTACACAGCGGATCCCCAGACAAAAGTAAGTCTGATTCTAACTTAAACAAAGAAAACCATGACGATTCCTCAATTAACCAATTGTTACGAAATAAACGTAAGAGACGGGACTCCTTTACGCCAGATTTCGAGGCTTTCAAGGAAGAAATCAAAGAATTAATCGGTTCATGGATGAAACAACATGAAAACCAGCTGGATAAAATTTCAACTACCCTCATAAATATACAAAAAACTAATTCGGATATTGAAACCTCCATTACGTTCCTAAATACTCAATATGAAGATATAAAATGTAAGGTTGAAAATCTTGAAAAAGAAAAGAAAAAAGAACAAGAACATATTCAAATTCTGGAGGAAAAGATTGAGGAACTCCAAAGAAATGCACGCAAGGCAACATTGGAGCTAAGAAATACACCTAGTTCAAATACTGAAACAAAAGAGGACTTAAGGAAACTATTTATGAACCTTGCAAGCAAAACTAATGTCATGATTAACAAATATGATATTCGTGATATTTACCGGATTAAGAGCACCCAAACGAAAGATAGTCCAATTATAATAGAACTATCATCTGTGTCAATTAAAACGGACATGCTTAAAGCAACTAAAATGTACAACAGAAAAAATAAAACCAACAAATTAAATGCCTCACATCTTGGCCTCAACAACAACACGACTCCTATATATCTTGTAGAACAATTAACTCCCAAAGCAAACAGACTGTACTTTCTGGCAAGAGAAATAATCAAAACAAACTCTTACAAATTCGTCTGGACAACAAACGGAAAAGTGTTCATAAGAAAAGGAGAAAACTCAGCGATCATTCGAATCACTAGCGAAGCTCAGTTACATAAACTGGGGAACGAAGCATGACTATTTTTAAGATTATATCAATATATTGTTAGTTTTAAAATGGATAATCTTGTACCTATTATTTTCATATGTTTTAAACACACACTCACCACAACTTACAATACTAACACACTCTCAAAAACCTACATTTTACTATTGAAAAATCTTTTCCAAATATATTTTTATTGCATAGTTAGAGCCATAAAAATTGAGCTCAAAACTAATTTTTTAATCCATAGTTTTCAAGACCTTTCACATAATTATAGTTAAAAGGTCCTAATTTACTGTCTATGGAAGAAATAGACTCATTAAAACTTGCTCAGTGTACAATAAGTGATCCTGAAAATTGTAAACAGCTTATTTATAACAACACCTCCAAGATCAGCTGTCTTAACATCATAACACAAAATATCCGGAGTATATACAAAAATATAGATGATTTTGAAGCACTACTATCCGAACTTCACTTTGATTGTGACATTCTGAATTTAACTGAGTGCCGAATTCTTAGCCAAAAACAATTACCATTAATTGAAAGCTATGATAGTTTTAGTAGCGAAAATAATTTTAACCAAAATGGGGGTGTTGCGGTATACATAAAAAACACGTTACAAAATGCTACAGTTACTGAAAAATCATTAAATGGCGCAACTTGTATGTCAATTACTATTGGCGGAAATACCGCTATTTTTGCGATATACCGCTCACCTTCTTTTAAAACGGTCGATGACTTCATCGATTCGCTTTACAACTTAATATGCTCGTATAAGGACTACAACAATTTAATAATTACGGGCGATATAAATATAAATATTGTAAAAGATAGCACTGACAGCAATAGGCATAACTATCTTAACGCGCTTGCTGAACAAGGAATACTTGCCGGTCACACATATCCTACCAGGGACACTAGTTGTCTGGATCATGCCATGATAAGGATAAGGACACAAAATCAAGCAAAAGTTGTAGTGCTAGAATCATCTGTAACTGATCACCAAGCGGTACTTATTTCACTGCAATTCCTATCTTCAGACAAAAATAATAACAGATTAATACCTAAATTAAACATAGATTCGGCCCTTAAACAGCTACAAAATTTAAACCTACATAGTCTTTTACTAAACAATAAACCTGATGACCTGGCGGATAATTTAATAGACAAACTTACACACATTATCCAAGAAAATACATCTATGACTACCTTACCTAAAAATAAACGGAATATTAAACCCTGGATTACTCCCGGACTTATTAAATGTATACGAAATAGAAACAACATGCAATTTAACCTTAAAAAGGATCCTGACAATATTACATTAAAAAACTACATATTTAAGATACAGAAACTATTGCAATAACCTATTAAAAAAAGTCAAAAGAAACTACGAACGCACTGAGATTACAAAATCCATAAAAAACCCTTTTGAGCTGTGGAAAAATATTAAATCTATTACAAATATACCTACAAATAAAAAGCGAAGCATTGAGCTATTAAATATTAAGTCATCAGAAAGTGACTCTCTAAATTTTGTAAATGACTACTTTTCTAACATAGGAAAATCTTTGGCAGAAAAGATAGTAGTTAATCAGCCAGTTGATAATACACAGGATAATCTAATAAACGATGCTCCACTTATGTCTTTCGGTCTAATAAATACTGATGAAAACGAAGTCAACGCCATCATAACGAATCTTAAAAACAGTAGTGCATCTGGATGGGATAACATATCCACCAAATTTGTTAAAGCAGCAAAACAGATTCTTATCCCTATTTTAACATACCTTTACAACACCTGCTTTGATCAAGGTATTTTCCCTAATGCTTTTAAGTTATCCCTAATTCACCCTATTCATAAAAGTGGAAATAAAAACTTAGTTGATAACTATAGACCGATATCCGTGTTGCCAGTATTTTCCAAAATTTTCGAAAAAATTATAAACGTAAGATTAAATAGCTATCTACAAGAACGTAAGATTCTATCTGAAACTCAATATGGTTTCAGAAGTGGTATATCTACCGAGGATGCAGTTGTAGACCTCATTAACGAAATTGTAACGAGGCTAGACCAGGGCCATAAATGCATTGGTGTATTTTTGGACCTAGCCAAGGCCTTTGATACCGTTTCTATTCCTATACTCTTGGATAAACTCAGTCACATAGGTATTAGAGGTACCCCATTTAAGATTTTCGAAAGTTACCTGAAAAACCGACGACAACGCGTAAAAATTGGCAATGCTGTATGTCGAGACGCATCAATATCTTACGGTGTTCCCCAGGGTAGTGTTTTAGGACCTACTCTGTTCTCAATATATATCAATGACATTTCTCTAAGTTCTAACCACAAATGTAAAATTTATTCCTATGCAGACGACACGGCCTTAATCTTTCATGGTGATACTTGGGATGAAGTCAAACATAATGCCGAGAACGGTCTAAGAAATGTTTGCAATTGGCTTAAAAGAAACTTCTTAACCTTAAATATTTCTAAAACTAAATCTATCACATTTTCAATAAGTAAACGTACACAACCTAGTGTCGGATTTGACATAAAATGCCATTCTTGTCCCTACAATATAGAAGCTAAATGCAATTGTCCTAAAATTGATAAGGTATCTGAGTACAAGTATCTAGGCGTAATAATAGACCAACACCTAAATTGGTATAAGCAAATAGATTGCTTAATACATAAGACTAGAAACTTAATATGGATCTTTAAAAAGTTACGTCACGTTGTACCACCTGATCTATTGAGAAATATATATTTAGCCCTAGGACAGTCAATCCTAACATACTGCATACCCGCGTGGGGCGGAGCATGCAAGACTAAGCTCATTCATTTAGAACGAGCCCAACGATCCCTTCTGAAAGTAATGTATTTTAAAACCTACAGACATCCAACACATAATTTATACAAAACAGCAAAAATTCTTACAATTAGACAACTATACATTTTACAGTCAGTCGCAAGAATCCATCGCACAACTAAATACGATAAAACACATAAAAACAGAAGACGTAACCATGCCGTTATGACCCCCCATCCTTGTAGTACTACGTTTGCAAGTAGACAATATAAATATCAATCTTCCTTCTTATATAATAAACTAAACAGAATTCTCAATATTTATGACGTACAACTATCAGAATTAAAAATTAAATTATCTAATTGGCTTAATAACTTACCATACGATGATACAGAAAAACTATTAAAATCACAAACTTAGAAATCAAATCTATACTAAGCAAATATTAATTAATAAATAAAACAGAATGAAATCATAACATTAAAAAAAAAAAATTATTAAATTACAAATACTACTACATGTTACACAATTATTTGGAGTAGACATACACACACAAACACACACACACACACACACACACACACACACACTCACACATAAATACACACCTACACACACACACACACTCACACATAAATACACACCCACACACACACATACTGTTATTTGTTTGCATGTTCGGCTAATTATTTTCTTTTTATTTTGTTCCATATTGTTAAAATAATACAGATGTGTCTAAGAAGGAAGAGCGGGAATCCTGAGACACAGGTTTTTAAAACTTACTTCAGGATCCCCAGCACAATTGTAAAATGACTTATTTTAGCAATAAATTTCATTTCATTTCAAAAAATATAGAAATCTACTTCATGTATCATAACATTGTGAACTTGCAATGGATCTGTTCGTGAAGACAAAGACTTTGTTTTGTGCTTGTTTAAGCAAGCAAACAAAGTCTTTGTAACCCTAGAAAACGCCCAAAAGATTAAGAACCACTAAAGATGATGTCAAGGAGAATGGTGATACTCCGACATATATTTTAACCTATATCACAATATAATTTTGCTGTACAGGACCAACACGACATATTAATTTTTAAAAAATGGGTTAAAATGAAGTTGAGCATACTGCTAGTCAAACATGACATTCTTGTTGACTTAACTAACTTGACACTTTGTGTGAGTGTGCACACATTACTACTCGTCACGTAGTAATAGAACTCACATTCTTGCAGTTTTTATTGCACACTTGCACTGTAAGCGTTTGTAAATCAAAAAACGACGAGACATCGTGGATTGACCAATCTATAACGATTACTATCCACTGTCTGTCAAATGTGTGCTAGACTTGGTTTACAATAAAAAATAAAACCGATTTCAAAACTTACAAAAAAGTTAAAAATAATTGCGTAATTTTTTCTGTAGGGGGGAAAATACTCATGGACACCCTTGGGTAGTGCCGGACTCCTATCGACTAAAAACCCCACCTACCTTCAAAACGTTAGTTTTTCTGCCATTCAGTCTACCACTAACGTCGCAGTCAATTCACTTCTGTTGTCTTTCATCTTTCTCTTTTGACTTCGTTATCCTAACTATCCTAATCCTAACTAATATTATAAATGCGAAAGTAACTCTGTCTGTCTGTCTGTCTTGCTTTCACTCTACAACTACTGAACCGATTTAAATGAAATTTGGTACACAGTAAGTCTAGAGCCTGAGAAAGGACATAGGCTACTTTTAATTGCGAAAAAAGGGTTGTAACGGGTTAAAGGGGGGATGAAATGTTGTATGAAAGTAGCGTCATTTTGAAAGCTTAAGACCTATTTCTTAGGCAGTTGATTAGATATTAACAAATATGACATTCAAAGCTTAGAATAATTATACAAAGCTCCCGATCAGCTCTCATTTCTCAATACATTCCAACAATTAATTAAACTTTCTACTCTCAATTCCTGTCCTAGCTCTTTCCTTAATTCCTCTCTTTCATCGTTGTAACGGGGAAAAGTACAGTAAAACATTTGCTCCAAATGCACACAGTAGTGTGCATTTGGAGCAGTGCCTTTTTTTGATGCGGGTGATGTATTGCATAAAAACCCCATGCCCCGTAAAGCACGAGTCATCGTAAACGTTATTTGGCCTTGCTTCCTTACTACACAGGTTTTTATATTTTTAATAAGACTATGTCTAGCGCCCATTTACGTTGACATGCCTCCAAGTCTGGCCAACTTCCGAACCTCTGGTGTTTTAACCTCATAGGTGCGTGCTATTTCCCGTGCTAATAGATGGGCCGGAATAAGAATTGCAAGTACTAGAGCATCAGTGGATACGGTTCGATATGCACAACATGTTCTTAAAGCCATTGTTCTCTGTGAGCCCATTACCATTTTTATAGACTTCTTTTTCCATGGCCCTAACCCAGATTGGCGCTGCATAAATGACTACAGATTGCAGTAGCAGAGCTAGTGTTCTTCGTTTTCGGGAGCTAAGTCCCCGCGTGTTAGGTAGCATACTGCTGAGTGCTTTAACAGTTTTTGAGCTTTTTTGCGTTTACGTGTTTGCCAAAATTCAGGCGTGAATCTAGGGCCACACCTAGATAAATCACAGAGGAGATAGGTGTTACTGATGTATTCCCGCAAGTGAAGGCAAAATCAGTTTTTTCGGAGGCAATTTCCAACTTATTGTGCTCCATCCACAGCATTATATTGTAAAGGGTCTCATTGCCTTTCCTTACTATGTCTTTACCATTTTAGCCGTCACTGATACTGCCAAGTCATCAGCGTTGCATATTAACTTGACCCCTACTGACACTTCTATTGACATGACATCGCCGTACAGAACATTCCAGAGGGTTGGGCCGAGCACCGATCCTTGAATTTCAACTCGAATAGCTCTGTGCTCTAAATAGTCGATTATGCCATTTACGAGATACTCATTTACCAGTTACTTTAATTTACTTAACCATTTCTATGAAGTCGGTGCCATCAAAGTTTAAGTAGTCTTTAAAGTAGAAACCTCGGGTGGCCTATTGTGGGCATAAACGGAACGAAATTTTGACATTAGCAGACTATGACTGTAACAAGAAATAAAACTGCATATAACAATAAATTATATTATGATTAATTAATCAAAACCAAGCTTATTAGGATCTTTTTTTACGTCACTGTCAACGTCACTTTTGCCTTCATTGTTCGCTTTATCTGTGTCCTGGTTCGTCTCAGCCGCCGCCAATGGTTTGATGAGCCCGTTTTTATCGGCGAGTTTCACTATTTCGCATATGACCGGTGATTCAACGCCTAGGATGTAGTGGCAAGTCCTAAAACAAAAATTTGTTTGTTTCAACAGCGCCTATAATAATTATATAGTGAAAAGGAAAGAAAATCTTGAGTAAGGCAACTAAAGGCTTTCAAATGAGGGCATAGCTGATAATGTGGTAGATGGGGATGCCGCCTTCAAAATCAATAAAAAAATTGTATATCACTACATATTATAAATAAGTCCCCGTACCTAGGCTCGAGCAAGTACAGAGACACTTGTGCGTGAGTCGAGCCCTTCTCCGGATAGCGCAGCTTGACTTCAGTCTGTCGCGGCTTGATGTCTTGTCGCAAATGTACGTACCTAGGCTCGAGCAAGTACAGAGACACTTGTGCGTGAGTCGAGCCCTTCTCCGGATAGCGCAGCTTGACTTCAGTCTGTCGCGGCTTGATGTCTTGTCGCAAATGTACGTACCTAGGCTCGAGCAAGTACAGAGACACTTGTGCGTGAGTCGAGCCCTTCTCCGGATAGCGCAGCTTGACTTCAGTCTGTCGCGGCTTGATGTCTTGTCGCAAATGTACGTACCTAGGCTCGAGCAAGTACAGAGACACTTGTGCGTGAGTCGAGCCCTTCTCCGGATAGCGCAGCTTGACTTCAGTCTGTCGCGGCTTGATGTCTTGTCGCAAATGTACGTACCTAGGCTCGAGCAAGTACAGAGACACTTGTGCGTGAGTCGAACCCTTCTCCGGATAGCGCAGCTTGACTTCAGTCTGTCGCGGCGTGATGTCTTGTCGCAAATGTACGTACCTAGGCTCCAGCAAGTACAGAGACACTTGTGCGTGAGTCGAGCCCTTCTCCGGATAGCGCAGCTTGACTTCAGTCTGTCGCGGCTTGATGTCTTGTCGCAAATGTACGTACCTAGGCTCGAGCAAGTACAGAGACACTTGTGCGTGAGTCGAGCCGTTCTCCGGACAGCGCAGCTTGACTTCAGTCTGTCGCGGCTTGATGTCGCAAATGTACGTACCTAGGCTCGAGCAAGTACAGAGACACTTGTGCGTGAGTCGAGCCCTTCTCCGGATAGCGCAGCTTGACTTCAGTCTGTCGCGGCTTGATGTCTTGTCGCAAATGTACGTACCTAGGCTCGAGCAAGTACAGAGACACTTGTGCGTGAGTCGAGCCGTTCTCCGGACAGCGCAGCTTGACTTCAGTCTGTCGCGGCTTGATGTCTTGTCGCAAATGTACGTACCTAGGCTCGAGCAAGTACAGAGACACTTGTGCGTGAGTCGAGCCGTTCTCCGGACAGCGCAGCTTGACTTCAGTCTGTCGCGGCTTGCCCGTCTTGTCGCAAACGTCTCCACCCGAGTAGAAATGAGAAATCGAAGTCCGTTTACCTGTAAATAAATTATATCCATTAGCAACAATCTTTAGGCCTGATTCCGAGTGTCAACGGCGGGAACTAGACTCGTGTAGTTCAATTGTGCCCAGTGCCGGATTAAGATAACTTGATGCCCTAAACAATCTACCCTTGTAGGCCCCTTAAGTGAACTACACAGAATTAGTGCCCTTAGACAAGATGTTCTAAGCAGTTGCTTAAATAGCCTTTGGGCTAATCCTAAAATGACTGTGGCTACACGCCGCTTGCGTTCACAGTGATCGCAAGCGTGTCTGCGTACATCTGAACTAAACACGGCTGCATCAGCACCCGCCGGCATTCGAGCATTAGAATCTTCGAAAGAATATCTTGGGAAAGCCCCCACTTACCCCCACCAACTAGTGGTTGAGGCTTTCTTTTATCCGGCCTAGACGCCTCTCGTAAACGTAGACGAAGAAAAACGTTGTTCACGACCCTGAATCCGTAACAACAGAATGCTGCAGCAGAACTCACCGTACGGCTTGGGCGCTTTGCCCCTGTTCTCCTTAATCCAATCCAAGTGGGCCTGCTCGTCGAACTTTCCCAGCAGGAGCGTGGTCTTCTCCCCCGCGCGGTCCACGTGGTACTGCATCACATGCTTACCGTAGCAGAACTCGTACTTCCACCAGCCTGTACCCTGCAACAGAATAAACTTATCAAGGATCCACTAGGACTAAATAGGGTATTTGACTCAATTTCGAAGTAAAATTTATTTCATCGCCTCAATTTTTTCGATCATCTAACATCAATAAAAACTGGAATAAAAACAACTACATGCGCTGTAAATAGAATTAAAATCCGACGAAGACAAAACTTTTCACTAACAGACACTTAAATTCTCTAGAGATCTTCAATTATTTTTTACTACCTTAACTAAACATTTAGAATCAGAATCAGTTAGTCGTCCGTCACCGCCTTCTCGTTCGACATGAGATCTCAATGACAAACGACTCACCCCATTAAGACAAGTCTCTCCGCTCAGAAAGGCGCGCACGGGCGAGTCGTCCATAGGCGCTGGCACGTCGGCCGGCGACGCGATCTGTTTCTGACTGTTCTCCGACACCGCATCCTCGTCCGACAGTGGGTGCAACTCAAACTTCAAGTGGGTTTCGCCGTCCTACAAGTTATTAACTATTTATATTAGTCTAGCTTAGCGACGCGGTTTCGGCCAAGTAATTTCTGTACCCGTAGGAATATCTATATGAAAATGCGAGATTTATAGAGTATGACCCATTTCAAATTTCAACTATACAAGGCCAATAGTTGCGACATGCAAAGGTATCTAACATACACGCACAGTCACACGCACGCACGTACTCACGCACGCATTCACACGCAAACATACACACGCACAGTTTCACTTTTATAATAATCAATAGTCGTTTATTCATAAATATTCATATTATACGTCACACAAAACAAAAATATATTTTAGATAAAAAATAAATACTCATTTAAAAACATATATTACTAACTATGCAAAATTAAGATTCAAGTCATAAAAGTTAAAACCACAATAGTATTTTTTCAATGATGCAAACACACAAGTCATGAAAAATTTAAAGAAAACAGAAGCAAAACATAAAAAATATAAAAAAACAAAAAAATGCCTACCTTTACAATTTTTTCAACTTTCCACACAGCAAGTACATCACTAGCTTCTTTATCCTGAACATGCCAACACAAATGTTAATAAAGGTCTATTCAGATATATCAATGTCTGGGTTCAGGCTTAGCATAGTTTATCAAAGAATAATAAGCTCGCATTAGAGACACGATCGCAAGAGATTATCCTGATTTTCAAGAAGATATTTACATGGTCACCAAAGAATCATGCTAATAACTTCACTGTATATAATATGACCATCTATTTATTTATAATATGATCTTTTTATATTTTTTTTATTTTCTAGAAATTTGTTGCACTAAGGCTTACAGGCAGTCAATTATACAATTTGTATTTATTCTCAATCAACATTTTTTTAATTATTTAATTAAATGGTATTCATTCGATGTTGTAATTGAAATTAATAATGTCAAAAAAAGTTTATCAAGATATTGGTATTGTGTAGGAATTTTACTCAACTAATTCTGTTCATTTTTATTCCGTCCTCAACAAAAATACTAACTCTGATATATCTGAACACACCATAAAGCAAAATGTGAAATATCAATAATAGAACTAAGTATTGTTTTTCAGAAACAGAAAAATTTACAATCACGAGCGAAAGCTGATAAGAAAAACTCAAAATCAAAGAAAAGAATAGGTGTTAATTATTAGTTAATGTAACTCTATCACTACTTTTATACTCTAACAGCGTTTTTAAAAATAAATCATACTAAACATAAGTTTTACTGCTACAGTATTAAATGCAATTTAGCTTAAAGTAAAAAGCTGCTATCTAACAAAAAATACGAAAAAAACAATGAAATAAAGATCGAAAAGAATTATACTTTATATTCAATGCATTTTAAACCAGTCATTGAATATGGAAGGGGTCACAAAGTGATTAGACTGCCTCCATATCACTAACAATATAACCGATAGACGACTCAGTTTAAAATACTTTGACTATAGTTAAGAGTTACATAACGTATCAATAAATAAATAATAAATAAATATTATAGGACAATTACACACATCGCTATATAGCCCAAAGTAAGCGTACTCGTAAGTAGCTTGTGTTATGGGTGTTATGATAACTGATGAATTTTTATATATATCATACATAAATACTTATAATATATAGATAAACACCCAGACACTGGAAAACACCCATGCTCATCACACAAACATTTTCCAGATGTGGGAATCGAACCCACAGCCTAGGACGCAGAAGCAGGGTCACTACCCACTGCGCCACCCGGCCGTCAACTTATATATATTTATAACCAAACAACATTTCATTCCGAACCGCAAACAATTTGCAGTACAGTAAAGTTCACTAATGAATGTACATGTTAACTTGCAATAAAACCTTGCAACACTGATGGCAAAAGTTTCAAATAGTATTTACCCAATTTCCAAGAAGATGTTTTTATTAGTCTAGTTGTATAATCAGGTAGATTACAAATAGGATTTTATATAGCATTGTATTAATGTATCTCAGCTTTTATATTATTGCTAACTAAAAATGTACAATATAAGCTTGCAACATCAGTGTTGCAAGTTTCATAAAATAATTTAAAAGTTTAATAATTTAATTAGTGTCAAACACCACTATTTGATATAAATAAATATTAACATTTATGTAACTTTTCGATGCACTTTTATAATAAGACAATGATTAATATAATTTCTTACGTCGTTCATCAGTTTGATGGCCTGGTTCTGAAACTTCAAGCTCTCCACTTCGCTCTTCAACAAATTCCTCGGTTTCTTGGGCGCGCCGCCGACCGGCAGGCAGTTTATCATATTCTCATTGACGTCCTAAAATATAAACATTCATCAGCGTTTTAATTTTTTTCATTTACTTATATTTACATTACTTTTTAATTCCTAACAATATTGATTAATATAGAAATATTACAATATTGTGAGTATGATATTCACACCAAAAGTGTGTATTTCATCCTAACAAGCTATCCCACTTCTGTATTAGATTCCATCATCAGTTGTGGCGACCTCCTTTCGACGAAGGTTTCAAGTTCCCTGCCTGGCAAGTTGGAATTCAAGATTTCAAATTATAAGAATTCGAAATACATTAGAACAAAAATTTTCGTGATGAACGTCAACACATTCAGACTAGGTTCACTGTCGGCAGCAGGTCATAAAAATATTCATTGGTTAGGATGGATGGATATGATGATGATCTCGTATTCACATGTGGAGGTTTCCTTGAAAGTACACCTCGTGCCTGCCGTGGCTGTAGCACACATTAAGTTGCTAATATACCTTTGGTTTGAACTGCGGGTGTTGGCACAGGAGAGGCGATAGGATGATTATCTCGTATTCACATGTGGAGGTTTCCTTGAAAGTACACCTCGTGCCTGCCGTGGCTGTAGCACACATTAAGTTGCTAATATACCTTTGGTTTGAACTGCGGGTGTTGGCACAGGAGAGGCGATAGGATGATTATCTCGTATTCACATGTGGAGGTTTCCTTGAAAGTACACCTCGTGCCTGCCGTGGCTGTAGCACACATTAAGTTGCTAACATACCTTTGGTTTGAACTGCGGGTGTTGGCACAGGAGAGGCGATAGGATGATTATCTCGTATTCACATGTGGAGGTTTCCTTGAAGGAGTACACCTCGTGCCTGCCGTGGCTGTAGCACACATACAGAACTCGTGTAAGGCGCGGCTTGTCGTTTAGATCACACTTAGTGCCTGGAAATGAAATACACGAATATGAGACTGATAAGCTTCTTTTAACCAACTTCCACAATGGAGGAGGTTCTATGCTTCAGGTGTATTGTATATTTTTTATTTTTAAATACTTGTCATTAGTAAATATTTAAAAAGAATGCTATCAACCTTAATATCAACATAAAACACAGTCAGTATTCCAAAGTACTCCATATATAACTCATTGACTGAACTGGATTAAATTCTATTCTAGACTATAATTTAGTCTAGAATAGCACAACTAAACGGCTTTTTTCCTTGATTTACCTTTGTACTTTTTTCCAACAAGGACAAAATCAACAGGGCCCAAACACAAATATAAATACAAAAGTTTGTGTGTATGTATTGGGCATCTTCTAGGCTAGAGCATTCCACAGTAGGATTCACTGACAATCAGGCGGTGACTGCAGTCAAGCACTAGCACTGTATGCATCATCATCATCATCATTATCAGCCTATTAACGGCCCACTACAGGGCCAGGCCTCCCTCCTTACAGGAGAGGAGATATGGAGCGTAGACCCACCACGCTGCTCCAATGCGGGTTGGCGGACTTAGGGTGATAATGTGTCATTTATTAACAGTCACTATCAGATGTTGATGACAGTGACCGGGACCGACGGCTTAACGTGCTCTCCGAGGCACGGGGGTGTAACACCACCAACTTCCCGACTCTGAGCTTGGAATGTACTGAGAATTTCATAGAAGAATGAAAAAGCTCAGAAATATTCCGTGACCCGAACTAGGATTCGAACCCAGGACCTCGAGGTCGAAGCCAGTTAGGCTAACCACTAGACCAACGAGGCAGTCACTGTATGCATGATACACTGCAATTCTTGGCCAATTTGACTGACATTTGGTTTGAAGATAGATTGTAACCTGGATTAAAACAGGCTTTTTATCCCGATATCCTTGCAGGGCCGAGAACCACACTGAATCGCTATTATTTCAATATACAGACAAATGTATTAAAAATTACAAATATTTACCCAAGCCCATAACCATTTCAACATAAGGTAAAGACTGTCCTTCAACCTTTGTAGTTTTAGGTTGTTTGTTATCCAACACTAACTGCAACCAACTGCCTTCCAATTTTGCTTGTTCCTCATCATTCCAAGTGCCTAAGAAAAACTCCTGCGTTTTGACTGCTTTGCCTGAAAATATAACTTTAAGTAATCATAAACAAAATCTAAAGTATGACAATTATGAGATTGTGATGGCATTATTATATATAATGAACTTGTCCTTAGGAAAGATCTTCAGGTTCACAGAGATTAAAAGTAAATTATAGAAACCACTGTTGGGACTATAGGAAACTATACTAAAACCAAACTCGATTGAGAATGCTTGTCTACAAACAAATTTAAAATGAAGATAGAAAATGCAAAATATGCCTAATAAATTTAAAATTATGTTTTGTTTTTTTATAAAATCTTATTTAAAAGATATTGAATATATTAATAAGTTATAAGCTTACTAATCTAATTTATCGTCTTGAATCCATCATTAACAAGTTAATTAAAAAAATTATGTGTAAACTGACTAGTGATTTCTACCTTCAATTTTAATTTGTTTGTTGACAAGCATTCTCAATCGAGTTTGGCTTTTGTATAGTGTGTCTTTATTTCAAGAAATAAATAATATTTTTGGAAAATTAAAACCTTAATTTAAAAAAATTGGGTCAATGTAACAATCATGCTTATAACCAGAACCAATAGACCTATTGCTGCATTTAACCTCATCTTTGCCAGTTTCAAAGTACAACGTTAGTTAGAGTGATTTATCTGTTATTCAAGGAAAATTGCTAACTACTGTCATCATTAGCAGCAGATAGACATCCGCTGTTGAACATATGCCTTTTTTGGGACTTCCAAACACAACGATCCTGAGTAGCAGCTCCCTGCAACTTGTTTGATGTCGTCAGTCCACTTTGTGGGGGTCGACCTACACAATGCTTTCCGGTGTAGTCTTCCCCTCGTTTTATGGGAACACTACTATAGGTTACTTAAAAGCATACCATCTCTCTCCTCATGATACTGCCTGATATACCTCCCATGGCACACCTCATAGCTCCAATAGCTCTCAAGCCTATAAGAGCAGATTTTCTGTGAGAACAGTGGCTTTAAGAGGTTTATCGGTATTGGACCATTATACTCTTCTATAGTTGATGTCTGGTTATGATGTAATTCTGGTAATTGACAGCTGTACTTCTCTTTGAGGTTTGTCATTACTTCTAATGTTTCTTTGGGCTGAAACAATAAAATTTTATTTTTTATTTAATTTAATGTAATCTTTCATTGCTCTAAGTGCTTAATACAGCCTATGTTTCTTCTTGATTAGCCTATTTAAACAACCTACTATAATACTAGTTTTCTTCCCAATTTTCATTAATTTCTACCTTATCCCCTCTTCTATATGGAGGGAGGCCTGGCCCTGTAGTGGACCGTTAATAGGCTGATAATAATAATGATGATAATGACTTATCAATGTAGTACTAATCTTCTTCGTCCCAAGCCAAAGCCAGGTTGATGTTACTTCTCACCTCCTAGACGCTGATGTTATTTTCTAAACCAGATAGGTAAATAACTCATTTTTACCTGAACCATCCATTTCAACCAAATAGAAATAGTTAAGCACTAAATCAATATCGTAGTTATTAATATTACAAACATAATAACATCTTGATTTGGTTGAAAGTGGCAGAAGTTTTAGACATGAGGCGTATTTATCGTCACAGTGAAAAATCACAGATATTCCATAATACCAAATAACAGGCTGTTACTCATTCCAAAAATAACAGATAAATAAATACTTCACCCTTTCACAATTCACAGCAGTAGACATGAGGCGTATTTATCGTCACAGTGAAAAATCACAGCAGTCACAGTCAGTATTTCAGTAAGGTAAAATACTTAACATGTTTGGTCCCTTTTATATTTCATACGCGTAAATGAGATAGAACCTAGTATTTTTGTATTGCTGTCTCCTTCTTACTACACAAAAATTTCATATGCTTAAATGAGATAGAAGCTAGTATTTTTCGCAACTATTATACGACATTTAAGAAATATAAGACTAACCGAAGATAGTTCATATAACAAACATCAAATGTAATTTTGTCGTATAATAGTCACTGTGACGTAACTTATTTGCCAACTTTCGTTGAATCTTAACTCAATACAAATAAGGATAGTATTTAAATAATACAAAATATTTATCATGTTTGGTCCCTTTTATATTTCATACGCGTAAATGAGATAGAAGCTAGTATTTTTTGTATTGCTGTCTCCTTCTTCCTACACAAAAATTTCATATGCTTAAATGAGATAGAAGCTAGTATTTTTCGCAACTATTATACGACATTTAAGAAATATAAGATTAACCGAAGATAGTTCATATAACAAACATCAAATGTAATTTTGTCGTATAATAGTCACTGTGACGTAACTTATTTGCCAACTTTCGTTGAATCTTAAGTCAATACAAATAAGGATAGTATTTAAATAATACTAAATATTTTTCATGTTTGGTCCCTTTTATATTTCATACGCGTAAATGAGATAGAAGCTAGTATTTCTCGTAAATATTATACGACATTTGAGAAATATAAGATTAACCGAAGAATGTTCATAAAACAAACGTTAAATGGAATTTTGTCGTATAATATATCGGATACTACAGAGTGTAATACAGAGTATTAATCGGATAATACAGAGAATTAAATGTCAAATGAAATTCTAAAATCTTAAGGTATTGTTTAGGGAAATTTTTATGGTATTAAATAATTAAAAAATGATTGTACTTTGTAAAAATTAAAGCTTAATTTATAATTTAATAAATTATATTTATAAATTAATATATGTGACGACAGTTATTTATTTTTGTAAAAGTTTTCGTTTAAAAATGTATGTTTCCGAACCTCAGTCGTCAAGAATTCACGGTGTGATGTGATTGGTCAACTTATTTGCCAACTTTCGTTAGATCTTATTGCTATATTAATAAGGATAGTATTTAAATAATACTAAATATTTAACATGTTTGGTCGCTTTTATATTTCATACGCGTAAATGAGATAGAAGCTAGTATTTTTTGTATTGCTGTCTCCTTCTTACTACACAAAAATTTCATATGCTTAAATGAGATAGAAGCTAGTATTTTTCGCAACTATTATACGACATTTAAGAAATATAAGACTAACCGAAGATAGTTCATATAACAAACATCAAATGTAATTTTGTCGTATAATAGTCACTGTGACGTAACTTATTTGCCAACTTTCGTTGAATCTTAACTCAATACAAATAAGGATAGTATTTAAATAATACTAAATATTTATCATGTTTGGTCCCTTTTATATTTCATACGCGTAAATGAGATAGAAGCTAGTATTTCTCGTAAATATTATACGACATTTAAGAAATATAAGATTAACCGAAGATAGTTCATATAACAAACATCAAATGTAATTTTGTCGTATAATAGTCACTGTGACGTAACTTATTTGCCAACTTTCGTTGAATCTTAACCCAATACAAATAAGGATAGTATTTAAATAATACAAAATATTTATCATGTTTGGTCCCTTTTATATTTCATACGCGTAAATGAGATAGAAGCTAGTATTTTTTGTATTGCTGTCTCCTTCTTCCTACACAAAAATTTCATATGCTTAAATGAGATAGAAGCTAGTATTTTTCGCAACTATTATACGACATTTAAGAAATATAAGATTAACCGAAGATAGTTCATATAACAAACATCAAATGTAATTTTGTCGTATAATAGTCACTGTGACGTAACTTATTTGCCAACTTTCGTTGAATCTTAACTCAATACAAATAAGGATAGTATTTAAATAATACTAAATATTTTTCATGTTTGGTCCCTTTTATATTTCATACGCGTAAATGAGATAGAAGCTAGTATTTCTCGTAAATATTATACGACATTTGAGAAATATAAGATTAACCGAAGAATGTTCATAAAACAAACGTTAAATGGAATTTTGTCGTATAATATATCGGATACTACAGAGTATAATACAGAGTATTAATCGGATAATACAGAGTATTAAATGTCAAATGAAATTCTAAAATCTTAAGGTATTGTTTAGGGAAATTTTTATGATATTAAATAATTAAAAAATGATTGTACTTTGTAAAAATTAAAGCTTAATTTATAATTTAATAAATTATATTTATAAATTAATATATGTGACGACAGTTATTTATTTTTGTAAAAGTTTTCGTTTAAAAATGTATGTTTCCGAACCTCAGTCGTCAAGAATTCACGGTGTGATGTGATTGGTCAACTTATTTGCCAACTTTCGTTAGATCTTATTGCTATATTAATAAGGATAGTATTTAAATAATACTAAATATTTAACATGTTTGGTCGCTTTTATATTTCATACGCGTAAATGAGATAGAAGCTAGTATTTCTCGTAAATATTATACGACATTTGAGAAATATAAGATTAACCGAAGAATGTTCATAAAACAAACGTTAAATGGAATTTGGTCGTATAATATATCGGATACACACAGAGTATTAAATGTCAAATGAAATTCTAAAATCTTAAGGTATTGTTTAGGGAAATTTTTATGATATTAAATAATTAAAAAATGATTGTACTTTGTAAAAATTAAAGCTTAATTTATAATTTAATAAATTATATTTATAAATTAATATATGTGAAGACAGTTATTTATTTTTGTAAAAGCTTTCGTTTAAAAATGTATGTTTCCGAACCTCAGTCGTCAAGAATTCACGGTGTGATGTAATTGGTCAACTTATTTGCCAACTTTCGTTAGATCTTATTGCTATACCAATAAGGATAGTATTTAAATATTACTAAATATTTCAGAATGTTACAGTGGATTTTTCAAAATTTCGATAAAATAAAACCGCCTGCGAGAATTCATCAACTCTGGTGTGTTTGTTTCCGCATAATTTAAAAAGATTTTATTTTAATTCTCTCGCTCCTAATAGCTTTGCTGTTAGAAGTATTGTGTATATAAATATAGTATAGAATATAGTTTTACATGTAGATATAGTGATTTTTAGTAAATAGTCAATTTCATTTACAGTTGTGTATATATTTGCTAGTCTATTTGAGTTGTGTAGAATAGAAGTTTAGTGTACAATAGAAATATAGTATAGAATACTGTACAGGTATAGTTTTAGATATTCATTTATTTATTTAATAAGTATAGTAGTAGTTATTATAGTAGTAGTAGTATATTAGTAGTTTATAGATATAGTTTTTAGGTGCAGGTATAGGCCATAGTAAATTTTATTTGTGTACAGATTTAAAACTATTATTAAGTATGGCTAGTGTAAATGATAATAGAAGTAAGAGTTATAAGATGAGCGTTGTATGGGACCATTTTGTTGACATAGGCGGATATTTGGCTACTTGCAACATATGCAAAGCCAAATTATCTTTCAAGTCGTCAGTTACAAATTTAAAAAAACACTTGGACCGAAAGCATCCCACAGTTCGAATGATAAGTAGGCGTGAAGATTTGTTAAATAATGCCATAAACCCTCAACCAACAACGCAGATATCTCAATCGATTACCATAGGTCAAACGACAGTTCAGCCGACAACCACTACCGCGCAACCGCCAACGCAAACGATTGCTCAGCCACCTATCCAAGTAATACCTCGAAGAAATTACGGTCATCAACCAATAACAAATTTCGCACCGAGGCGTACAAATTTTCCAAAACTAGAAATAGACAAAAAAATAATGAATTTGTTTATTATGGACTATCAGCCCTTTAGGATAGTGGAAGACAGAGGTTTTCGAGATTTATTAAGTTATGCATTCCCGGGCTATCAAATACCGTCTAGAAAATTTTTTTCAAATAATATTCTGCCCGCTACTTACGAAAAAACTAGGGCAGATCTTATGCTTGAAATCTCTACGGATGTTCAATCCATTTGTATTACTGTCGACATATGGTCAACATCGACGAACGACTCGATGTTAGCTATTACTGGACATTACATAAAGGAGGAGGGATTTATCCTCAAAAATTATCTATTGGATTGTGTCCCGCTAGAGACAAGCCACACAGCCAAAAATTTGGCACTAACTATTAAAAAAATTTGCGAAGAGTGGCAAATTTGTAATAAAATTTTATTGGCTGTGTCAGACAATGGCACTAATATTAAAAGTGCCATTGAAAAAGAACTGGGGTGGAAACATTTTCCATGCTACACGCACACCCTAAACTTAGCAGTTAACGACGCGCTAAAGCAAACTAATTTAGTCGAAGTAATTAATAAAATAAAAGCTATCGTTAGACATTTCAAACAAAGTAACCTAGCTTGGGAAAAACTTAAAAAGTACCAAGAACAAGCAGGTACTAATCCGAGGAGGCTGATCCAGGATGTACCTACAAGATGGAACTCCACCTTCTATATGGTTCAAAGATGTGTAGACCTTAAAGAATCCTTAAACAGTGCCATGGTCAATTTAACCATGCCAATACTGTCTGATGAGGATTGGAAAATTTGTGAAGGAATGTGTGCAGTGTTAAAGCCATGTGAGGAGGTAACGCGAGAATTGAGTGGCCAAAATTATATTACAGGAAGCCTTGTAATACCGATCACTTACGGGCTCATCAGAGCTTTAGAAAGTATCGATAACGAGGAATTTTTGAACTCTGTAGAGCTTTTGCGACAGGATTTAATCGGAAATATTAAACGTAGATTTTTAAATTTAAACCACAGTAATACATTTACAAATTGTATGTTTCTAGATCCGCGGTTTAAATTATACTTTACCGATCCTCATGTGGCAGAAGACACAAAACGGCGGATTGTCTCTTTGGTCGCACAACACACTCGCACCGAAACTGCTACCTCCACCACAACCGAAGTACCTACAACATCTTCTCATCTACCATCAAAATCCATATGGCAAGATTTTGATATGAAGATGCAAGGCATCCAGCCAGAAGGTACTTCACATTCGAGAGCAATCGTAGAGGTCCAAAGGTATTATGAAGACAAAATAATTCCGAGGACCGATTGCCCTTTGAAGTGGTGGAGAAACCATAAAAACGTATATCCTACGCTATACAAAGTAGCAGTTAAAAAATTTAATGCCATGGCATCTTCAGTGCCATGTGAAAGAGTGTTTTCCGCAGCGGGAAACATAATGACTGAAAGAAGAACCCGCTTGGGAATAAGAAAGTTGCAACAACTTATATTCCTGCACCAAAATTTGTAAACTTGTATATACGAGTATTGAATATACTTCGTCCACGTCTATTTTAAATTTTTACAGTATAATAATTTCCATTTTAAATCTGTACAGTAAAATAATCACATTATGTTGATAAAACTCTTTAACAAATATTTGGCAATAATTTCAACCAAACCAAATTTGACTACCATAAAAAAGGTTACAATGAGTCAATCTTAAAAGATAGATACATCCGAAAGCCTTCCTCAATAAATGGACTATCCAACACAAAATAAATTTTTCAATTCGAAGTAGTTTCTGAGATTAGAGCGTTCTAACAAAATAAACAAACAAACTCTTCATCTTTATAATATTATTAATAGCTTTATAATATTAGTATACATGAAATGTCTGCCTCGTTGGTCTAGTGGTTACCTTTGTCGCTTTCGGTCACAAGGTGCTGGGTTCGAATCCTGGGTTTTTCATTCCTCTATGAAATTTTCAGTACATTCCAAGCCTGTAGTGGTTCGTTAATAGGCTCATAATGATTATGATAGATGAATGAAAACTTTTAAATGCGCCTGTTTGCTAATTTTCAAACTGACAGTCCTAAGCCTGATAAAAGCATGAAGGGAAGTTTTCGTTCATAAAAGTATTTATAAATTATAATAGAAACGGTACCCGGCAGTTTTAAAGTTACTCCTTACATAAGATATCTGCAAGTAAAAATAGCATCAAAATTGGTTTAGCTAATTTAGAGAATTATCGTGCGGAAGTGTCCTAAAAGTGCTCTGGCGCCTCTGGCACGCAGAGTCCTCTTACGCTACGGTCGGACTCGGACCGGGACGTGAGATGTGTCATGTGACTCTGACTGAATGTGAAATTTGAAATGGTAACAGGCTGTTATTTAATAACAGGTATTTGTCACTGCTTTTTTTTTGTCACAGTAACAGGGATAACAGATATTGCCTTTGACCTGTTACGTCTCATGCCTAAGAAGTTTTATTTATTTTAGCGGCTACAATTTTAGTTGTGATAATTTCTTACCTGTGGCTTGACTTCTCCGTCTATTGACTTGTCTGCTGTATCTATAGTTCCTGGCCATAATATTCCGAATATTATACTATCATCAAATCCTCTAAAATCGTGTTCGATAGTACAAACGCAAACTGATACACTCAACACTAATAAACACAAGCGTCTCATTTTGATTTTAATAAATTATATCACTGAAATCTTAAATTTTTAAATACAGAGAACAAAATACATTAACACATAATTAAATTTGGATGTCTTAAAGTTTATTTATAATACGTAAATGAAAATTTTAATTATTGCACATATTGCAGTCTCGCAATCACAAATTAACAACATGTACCCCTGTTAAATTGTACAGTTACCACTAGCAATACAATGTTACAAAATATTTAGTACTTTTCATATTGGTCGTATATTCAAACTAATGACTTGGAGTTTTGGCATTTGTCAAAAAAATATCTTTTTAAAACTGAATTTAGATTCCACTTATAGGAAATTTATGTTAAAATTACTATAACTAATATAGATCTTATAATAAAAATGTTTCAAATGAGGCACTGAGAAATAAAATACAAAGTATTTTTTAATTTCTGCTTTCTTTTCTTTCTTTCTAGTTTTTATATTCTTTGCACTTTGTCTTTACGCCGACGTAATTATTTTTAACCTATATTTTTAAAAGTGTCACTCTCACTAATAAATGTCAACACTGAAGACATGGCTGTTATGCCTTACAATTCAACTGGATATGTATATGTATTACTATAGACATATATTTATACCTTACGATCGATACGAGATTGAATGTGATTAAGCATGGCTACATGCCTTACAATCAAATTGAAAACTTTAATAAAATATACTAAAGACATGGCTGTACGTTGTTATACCTTTGCCTTTTCCCAACGGGAAATAATCAAGCAAAAAAAAAAAATTAATAAATGTCAAAAGGCAAACTGTCAGATTTGTTTTTGTAAAATGTAAAAATGGCGTTTAGCTTCCCTGCGTTTTCCTACGTTATAGCCTTAATTGTAGATGCTTTTCTTATATTTTTCTCAATATTTCACGTGATAGCGTTCGATGAGCTGAAGACCGATTACAAGAATCCAATAGATCAGTGCAACAGTCTCAATCCCGTTAGTATTTTCTGATTGGAACTCTTCAATGGTGACTTGCGAGGTGTAACCTATTTTTTATCAATTGCAGTTGGTGTTGCCGGAGTATCTGCTGCATTTAATTATAAACCTGCTGTTCCTGTTGTCGGGGGAATGGTTTTCGCTGTTGATAAACGTTCCACTGATCCTGTATCACATTCACAGGTTAGAGGTTATGTTATGCTATGAGTAATGTATCTAATTTGCATGGGACCTAATTAACTATACAGATTCTATTCATTTACGCATCTGATACAATGCTGAGTCTTTGTAAATTTTAAAAAAGATTCCGTAAGTTTATAATTTAGCTACTTGATTTATATATTGTTAACTCATCAAATCTTGTTATCTTATCACGACTTCATCTATCTTACAGTCTTATATTTGTTGATATTTTAGCTATCGCTAAAAGTTCAAATAGTACTATTTGTATCTAAATATTTTATACTGGAAAATTACTTATTTTAACACATTTTCATCTACATAAGTCTCTCCAGGAACTTACATTGTCTTGCCAGCAATGAAAAGAGCAATGCTCGGAGTATCTCTGTCTGATTGAATAAAAAATGAGGAGATCTGCAGAAGACCCAAAATAACTGACATATCTCAGTGAGTCGCAGAACTGAAGTGGCAATGAGCGAGGCACATGGTTCAAACAGCTGATGGACGTTGGAGGCCCAAGGTGCTAGAATAGTGTCCCCGCACCAGAAAACTTGGTGTTGGTTGACCCCTATAAGGTGTACTGACAATAACAAAAGTGTCGCAGGGAGCTGCTGGCCACAGGGGGCTCAGGATCATTGTGTTTGGAAGTCAAGCAGTGGACATCCATTGGCTAATGATGATGAAGTGTCTCCAAACTCTAATCCAATCTGAACATGAGGCATGATATGACTGCAGTTTGCAATTTGTTGTACAAGATATCACATTTTAGTGTTGCAATGTAGGAACATACTATAAAATTGACAATAAATCTTTCACAAAACTTTTGTGTGTGTATGTTTGTTAGTTTTAATAAAATTTGGTATAGAGTTAGCTGACACCCTGGATTAACACATTGAAATTCTCACAGGAATGAGAGAGGGTGAATTCGCACATGAAAAGATTAAATTTAAGAAAAACTAATTTGACTTAAAAACTCATGTAAATAATATTTATTGTCTTTGTCATAGGTACAAGAACAGGCCAGTAATGTCAGGGCCGGGGCTATACGACCCCACTAGTATTATGAACTCTGATGTGTTGACTGTGTGTCAGAGGGAAGGCTGGATAAAGTTGGCATTCTACTTGCTTTCATTCTTCCTGTATCTGTATGGGTAAGTTACAATATTAATTTGTAACTGATTCTCTAAAATGAAGGTAGAAATCACTAGTCATTATACACCTATTTTTTTAAAATTAATTAGTTAATGATGAATTCATGACAATAAAAAAAAGTTGAGAGGTGTCAAGGGACACCCGGATGGAACGAAGTTCCTTTCAATTAATTAGTGAAGGAATTGTAATAAAATTTTATTTTTTTTAAGTAATAATAATATTTTTTTTATTATTAACAAATATAATGTTATATAAACTTAAACGCGTACCACACACGCGTTTGTTGTTGTACACCGAAACACCAGAGGGCGCCACGAGAGCGCGAGACAGCATACAGCGCGGGCGCCCCCCGCCGCTCACGCGCACACACATCAAAGGCGGCGGCAAGATCCTTTGATCAAAAAGTGTCGTGACAACTTTTCGTACGAATTTTTTCCGTCTAGCCCCCTTTCACAACGCGCGATAAGGAACTTCGTTCCAATTAGATTAGTAAACTTAAAACTAATTAATATATTCAATATCTTTTAAATAAGATATTTTAAAATAACAAAACATGATTTTAAATTTATTGGGCATAAAATGTGTTGCATTTTCTACCTGCATTTTTAATTTGTTTGTTGACAAGCATTCTCAATCGAGTTTGGCTTTAGTATAGATGTTGCGATGACCTCAAGAAATGTCACAAATAAGTCAAAAAAGCAACTTTTTATCGAATTTAAATCTTTAAAAGTGTGATTTGGAGAGCAGAATCTACCTTTCTTCTGCATGTAAATGCTTTTCATGGCTAAATAAATGTAAAACTGTTATCTTCTTAAGAGATGCGAAGTATAACTCAAAATTAACTTGATTATTTTTGAATAAAATGCCTTTAATGTAAATCAATTTGTACTAATATGGTATTTTCTTTTTCAGAATGATTGTGGTTTTAATAGCAGTTTGATTGACAAGCGAAGAGAGTTAAAATTCCATCAAATCATTATTTATTATTAGAGTCCCCTAAGGAAAGTCATGTTCGAACAAGCGTTTGTTGTTGTGTAGACACCAAAAATGTCTGAAATGCGAAAGTTTTGATAATAAAATTCTTAATTTTTAGCATATTTTTCATTTTCACTCTAAATTAATAATAATATGCGGAGGAACCAACCGACATTCTGGCACAGCAGTTTATTTCATTACCGAAGTATCTTAAATAATCAATATGTATACATTAAATACATGTGTTGACCTGTCGTTAGTCTAGTGATTAGCCTCTGTGACTTCGATCACAAGGTCCTGGGTTTAAATCCGGGCCGCCGGAATAATTCTGAGTTTTTCATTCTGGAGTCAGGAGCTTGGTGGTGTTGCCTCGGAGAGCACTTTAAGCCGTCTGTCACGATCACTATCATCAACATCTGACGGCCTCCGTGGCGCAGTGGTACGCGCGATGGATTTATGAGACGGAGGTCCTGGGCTCAATTACCGGCGGGGCAGATTGAGATTTTTCTTAATTTGTCTTGGTCAGGCTCTTGGGAGGCTTTCCCCATGGCTAGTTTTACCACCCTACCGACAAAGTCGTACCGCCAAGCGATTTAGCGTTCCGGCACGATGTCGAATAGAAACTGAAAGGTGTGTAGACTTCATTGTACTCCTAACAAGTTAGCCCCCTTCCATCATAGATTGCATCATGATGGCGTTGAGGATAGGAAGTCATGTCACAAATGAGTCAAAGAAGCAACTTTTTGACTCATTAGTGACAGCAGTTAAGGGCTAACTTGTAGTCGATAAAAAAAAACATGATCGATAATGTATGAAACATCGCCCTAAGCCCACCAACCCGCATTGATGGGTCTTCGCTCCGTATCCCCTCCTACATAGACGGATGCCTGAGATGCGCACGGAAATCTTGTCGCGTAGACTAAAAAACGGTCGATTACTTAAAAATTATAAAAGAAATGAGTTCCTTTTGTAGCGCAACATAGCAAAACTTCTTTTTTTTTTTGGAGAGGCTATATCTACGCCGTTCAGTTAAAGCAATAAATACCGTAGCGTACAAAAGCGAAGTTGTCCGAACTGTTGCTCCATTATTTCGGCAGTCACTCAAAGGTACTTGTATTATGACTTGCAATAAAAATTGGAACAATTTTTTGCAATATAAGATAGGTCGGTAACTACAACTATACAATAACAAGATTCTCAGTTTCGAAGCGTTAATACGTAAAAACAGGGGTCTGATGTTTGACTCAACGCCGAGAGGTCGTGGATTCCCACATTATTCGTACGTAATACAGTACGTACTTACTCATTGGAGAGGATGGGAAATATTTAGTATTGAATATTTTTTTATTATTCACTAAAAATAACGCTAATTTTCTTAAAATATAGATAGCTAAATATCCATAACTATACTAAAGCCAAACTCTATGTAGAATGCTTATCAACAAACAAATTAAAAATGAATTTTTTCAATTAACTTGTTAATGATGAGTTTATGACAGTAAATTAGATTAGTAAGCATAAAACTAATTAATATATTCAATATCTTTTAAATGAGATTTTATAAAAAAACACAACATAATTTTAAATTTATTAGACATAAAATGTATAGCATTTTCTACCTTAATTTTAAATTTGTTTGTTGATATGCTTTCTACATTGATTTTGGCTTTAGTACAGTCTTTTTTTTATCGACTTACTTATCACTCAGCTCAAATATTCGAAACAAAATTGAACCTTACAAAAACAAATCTTTAAGTACCTACCTACCTGCCAATTGTACTAAATTATATAGCTATATACCTAACTTAATGAAAAAATATGTTGAGTTATAAATATCCTACTTAGCGATCAACATAAGAAGACGCCATCTGCCTAAGTAGAAAAGGTGTTAGACAATTAGTTAATATAGAAAAGCGATTGTTTGTTTACAACATTACAAGTAGCGGCACGAAACTCTAGCGCTGACCGTTATTGCGCAGAAGTAAAAATTTAGGTATCATGGGGGAGCTTGAGGAATGAGGGGCGGGCGTGCGTAGCGGCGATTGGCTCCCCTGTCGCATTACGTCCCCCGCACCGAAACGACGCGACGCGGACTTCCAGTGTACAGTCTCGCTCTGAGTTGCATTGTTATTATTGTTAATTTTCAGTTGGTTTGTTAAATATAATTATATATTTTGTTGTTTTTTTTAAGTTTGTTTATGAATTTAAAGGGAATAATATACCTAGAAGAAATACCGTTTTGCGACGCCAGGCGTGTTACCATTGCCTGATTCAGATTAGACTAGTCTTATATCTATAATAAAAATTGAGAATATAATAATGTTTTATTTTTCTACTCCCCGTAAGCTTTTCAAAATTTATTTATTCATTTATGGTAACTATCCATATATTTTAATATTTTTATATTTTTAATATTTTAATATTTTTTACTATATAATTATGTCTTAAGTAATACGAAATCTTTGGAAATTAGAACTATGAACTATAACATATATAAGCACAAACACGCACGTAACGTACACAAACACATACACACACACGCATGCACGCACACACACACACATATTAAAACGATGTCGTAACATGATTTGATATTAATTAGGTAATTAAAGTAAATATTGTATTGCGTACGCGACGGTACCGATGCGCAGCCATCCCTACTACGTTTCGTTCAGCGCTAGACTTACATGCCGCTAGTTATATCTAACCAATTATTCAATCTCAAAATCAACTAGGTAATTATACCGAGTGTAAGGGGTTAATTTTGTAAAACTTTTCTGCATTTAACTAATTACAGGATTGAATTACTTACGTAGGGATTATACGGTTATACTATACCATCAAATAGGGATTTGTTTTTTTTATCGACCACAAGTTGGACCTTGACTGTTATCACACCAGATGTTAAGTGATGTTGCAATCTAAGATGGAAGTGGACTAACTTGTTAGGAGTAGTATGAACCCTTTTAGATCCTACACGACATCGTTCCGGAATGCTAAATCGCTTGGCGAGACCTTCTTTGTCGGTAGGGTGGTAACTAGCCATGGCGAAAGCCTCCCACCAGCCAGACCAAGACAAATTAAGAAAATCTCTATCTGCCCCGCTGGGAATCGAACCCAGGACCTCCCTCTTATAAATCCACCGTGTATACCACTGCGCCACGGAGGTCGTCAAACCTTTTTTTTTAACTAAAAGGTAAGCAGTTTTTTTGTTACTAAAACCAGCAATGTAAATGTTTAATCAGCTGTTTAAAGAGTTCAAAACAGCGCACGCGGCGTGGCCACGTCGCCGCCAGCAGTTAGGTATAGATCGCAAAGCGTTGTTATAGCATTGTCCGCCAGTCCGCGATATATTGCGCGCTCAAAATATTAAAAATCAGTAACCCCTTACCGACATATCGTTCTAGACAATAAATATACCTAGCCTATCCACGAAGTTTTTATTATCATGCCCCTACACTCGGTATAAATAACATGCCACATGCGTGTATATTTAGGTATATTTGTCCACTGTACCTACAGTCAGTCCACAGCTTGTAGTAAGATAGAGCGCTCGGTATGTGTGCGACGATTGTAATAAAGTGTTTAGCGATGTTTATATTACTCTCAAGTCATGTTCAAAGCGCACGGATACTTGGACTTTTTCCCCACACTGGTAGAAGCCATCACATGGTATTTGAGCCGCTGCTCAGAAAACTAGCAGAGAAAGGTCATCACATCACAGTGGCTTCGTTTTTCCCGCTAAAACATCCACCGCCTAACTACACCGATATTAGTTTTGAGGGCTCAGCTGTTGTGCGATACGGTAACTTTGATTTAAACTATTATGAAGACTTAGGTCTCTTTGACTATGTACCAAAAATAAGAGAAATGCTCTTGGTGATGGGCGATTTAAAAGTTTTGGCTACAATAGCTGTAGATTTATGCAGCAAGTTGATCAACTCGCCTACTCTACACGAAGCTCTGCAGAGAGAATATGATGTTGTTTTGATTGAAAACTTCAACAGTGACTGCATGTTCGGTTTGTTACATGCTTATGGAAACAAGGCTCCTATTGTTGGGCTATCATCATGTCCACTGTATCCGTGGCTACTTGATCGGATGGGAGTTAGTGATAACCCATCATATGTGCCTGCAGGAATAACAAAGTTTAAGCCACTTATGACACTACTGCAGAAAGTTGAGAATACATTCTGGGTGGTTTATAGTAAATTGTGGTTCCGTTATAGTGTACAGAATAATGAACAGGCGCTGATAGAGCAGAAGTTTGGAAGACCGATTCCTGAATTCCCAAATCTCAGTCCGAACATATCGTTGATGTTAGTGAACTCATTTCACGCGTTGAATGGACCTACTCCTCTAGTGCCCGGACTGGTTGAAGTTGGAGGGATGCATTTGAACGAGACGAAAGCAGAAATACCACAGGTAACTACTTCAGTTTTACTGTAAATACCATAATTATGCTAGTTTAACCTTTTAGACACAAATTAGAGGGGCATTATTTTGGCGTGTCTGTCTGTGCAAACGAACGATTTCGAGAGAACTGATGTTCACGGAATGATCAATAAATACAATAAAGGCCTATTTTTAACCCCCGACCCATAACGACGGGGTGTTATAAGTTTGACGTGTCTGTGTAAATGTAGGTATGTGTATGTGTCTGTCTGTGGTATCCTTACTCCTAAATGGATAATCCGATTTTAATGCAGTTTTTTTTGTTTGAAAGGTATATCAGTCAAGAGTGTTCTTAGCTATGTTTGGTGGAAATCGGTTCAGGTCTACCTTTTTAGTAAGCCCATCGAGTTTGGGCTCGTTGAATTTGTCTTGACTGGTTCTTTTCGTGTTTCTAATTGACGAGGACCTGATGCTGGAAATGGGATGTGGCATATGAAACCCTGGAATGCCGGAATGAAACGGATAAACCGATTTATATTTTGCTGAAGAATGACCAAAAGCCAAAAGCCTAAAGTAATTAGTAACTCAGATCGTGTGGCGATATGGAAGAGTAAGGAGTTGCATGGACGTTTCTACAAGGCCCTCACGGGGCCGGATGTAGATCAAATAACATCTGTATCTTGGTTGCAATTCGGTGACCTCTTTGGGGAAACCGAGGGTTTTGTCTGTGCAATTATGGACGAGGTTATCAAGACGAGAAACTACCGGAAACATATTATGAAAGATGGCACTCTAGACATATGTCGAGCGTGTCATCAGCCTGGGAAATCCCTCAGACATATAGTTTCCGGGTGTTCTCATCTTGCTAAAGACGAATACTTGCACAGACATAATCAAGTAGCCAAGATAATCCACCAACAACTTGCTCTTCAGTATGGCCTTGTCTATTTTGAGGTGCCTTACTATAGGTACGACCCAGCGTCAGTTCTTGAAAATAGCAGTGAGTTGCTCTACTGGGATCGAACAATTATCACTGATAGGTATATTGTAGCCAATAGACCTGATATAGTGATAATTGATCGATCAACGCGTAGTGCAATGATTGTTGATATTACTGTTCCACATGACGATAATCTGGTGAAAGCTGAAAAGGAAAAAGTATCAAAATACTTGGACCTTACTCATGAGATTACAGCCATGTGGAATGTTGATTCAACAATGATTGTTCCTATTGTCGTTTCATTCAACGGTCTTATAGCGAAAAGCTTTGACGAACATCTTAAAAAGTTTTCGCTTAATTGTTGGATCAAGGGTCGGATACAGAAGGCAGTAATTCTTGAAACGGCGCGTATTGTGAGGAGGTTCCTCACTCTGGAGCCCTGACCACCGGTTGCTTGGACCCCCGGGCCCCGCAGCAGGCGGAATGGATTTTTTTATAAATTTTTTTTATTATAATTTTATAAGCATTGTTAAAAATTTTAAAAATATTTGTTAATAAATTAATAAGAGTAATTACTAGTATAGAAATTAATAATATAGAATAATTAATTAATAATTACTAATTAATAAATAATTACTAGTATAGATGTTTTTTTTTATAATTTTATAAGCATTGCTAAAAATTTTAAAAATATTTATTAATAAATTAATAAGAGTAATTACTAGTATAGAAATTAATAATATAGAATAATTAATTAATAATTACTAATTAATAAATAATTACTAGTATAGAATACAAAGGTGCTGCACCTTTGTGTGATGTTCACTCAACCACGAAAAAGTTGCATTTTCACACATTGTCGATTTATATTAAACAATGATATTAAATTTACATCCACAATGTTATATATATATCACAATTATATATATTGTTATTACAGTCAGTTCTTAGTTTACAGTAAGGAAGAGCGCTCGATACCAATTATGCGTGTCGCGATAATAAAATGTTTTACGATTTTTACATGTATCTCAAGTTACGTACACAGTGCGCGCATTCTTGGATTCTTTCCTTACACCGGAAGAAGTCATCAGATGGTCTTCGAGCTGCTGCTGCGAAGACTAGCGTAGAAAGGTCATCATGTCACTGTAGCTTCGTTTTTCCCACTAAAAAATCCGTCAGCTAATTACACAGATTAAGCTTTGAGGGCATCGCGGAATTGCACATAAGTAACTTCGATTTAGACTCGAACGAGAAATTTGGTGTAGTTAACTATGTACCAAAAATAAAAGAAATACATCTGTTGCTGGAACTATTTAAACATATGGCCATAAGTGCGCTGGACATATGCAGCAAAGTGATCAACTTGCCATCGTTAAACGAAGCTTTGAAGAAAGAATATGATGTCGTTTTGATGGAAAACTTTAACAGTGGCTGCATGTTCGGTTTGTTGCACGCATACGGAATTAAAGCTCCTATTGTTGGGTTGTCGACTTGTGTTCAAATGCCCTGGTCCCTTGAAAGAATTGGAGCTAATGATAACCCATCATACGTGCCGGTAGTGACGACACCATTCACTCCAACTATTACATTTTTAGAACGAATGGAGAATACTTTTTGGAGAATATACTTAAAATTTTGGTTCCGTTATAGTGTACAGAATGCGGAACAGGCTCTGATAGAGGAGAAGTTTGGAAGAGCGATTCCTGAGTTCCCAAATCTTGGTCGGAACATATCTTTGATGTTGGTGAATACATTCCACGCGTTGAATGGACCTACACCTCTTGTACCCGGCATCGTGGAAGTTGGAGGGATGCATTTGAATAGGACGAAGATAGAAATATCACAGGTAACGGAATATCGCGTATGCAATCTTCGACGTACATCTAAAATAGAATACTTACTGTAAAGAATTAAAACTCCTTTCCAGTATCCTTAAAATAATGTTTAATCTGTGTCATTTTCATTACTACTTGAAAGGTTATCAAATATTTTAGTTACATTTAATGGTTCATAGTTCATCAAAGTTGCGTATCTGGGGCATGTGCTACGACACGAGAGATACGAGCTCCTACAACTCATTTTGATGGGAAAAGTTGCCGGTAGAAGAAGCGTTGGTCGCAGAAAGAAGTCTTGGCTGAGAAATATCAGAGAGTGAGCCTCGCGAAAACTAGAGAGGAATTTGCAAAACTGACTGCCAACCTTCGCTGGTCGGAGAGGCACTCAAAGAAGGAGAAGAACGGTTCATAGCATTTATCTTGTATTTTTACGTACATGGTCACATCATGGCGAATTGTTTATAGTTTTAATGCTTTTTTCACATTTATTTTTTTACCGATTTTTTATTTTGAACAATCCTAAAAAAATATAAAACACTATTAAAAAATAAAAAAGTCCAGTCCTCCTGCTGCGAGGCTTGAGGACCAAAGCAATCGATGGTGGAGAAGTGAAAAACCACAATACACGTCATCTTAAAACCGTAATACGGTAAACGCCGTATTCAACTCTTTCTCCAACAGTCAAGCGAAAGAATTTCGCAATACGACCATTGACTACCTACATCGACTAAAGGAATAAGAAAATCGTCGACTTAATACATACCTACTTTTTACAGAACACTGCTGATCTCACAACTTGACATTGTATTCCAAGTAACACCCAACAAAGTAGTTTACACGAGCCTACCTACGGATTGTTTTTTACTGTTATTAATATGGAATTTTGCATCCATAATATGTATATCGCGTGACAATACAACTTTTTTTCATTACAAATTAGCCCTTGACTGCAAGCGATGATGCAATCTAAGATAGAGGCGAGCTAACTTGATAGGAGTAGGATGAAAATCCAGACCCCTTTCGGTTGCGTTACATCTTTGCCGGCAGGGTGGTAACTAGCCACGGCCAAAGCCTCCCACTAGCTAGAGCAGGACCAATTAGGAAATCTCTATCGGTCCCGCCGGGGATCGTACTCGGGACTTACGTCTTATAAATCCACCGAGCATACCACTGCGCTACGAAGCCGAGCTATAGGCCTCTGCAATATAACGACAACCGTAATGTTTATATCTCGTGACAATAAATTTTATGATAACACTAGCAGTCGCCAGCGACTTCGTCCGCGTGAAAGCCTCTTAGGTACCCTTTTAATTTTAAAGGCAGACTTTCATGTAAAGTGTGCTTATTCCTGCTACCCCTCTCAATTTAATTTATTTATAGTTTCCCGTCAAGCAATATCCTCCGTCCCGTCCCGTGTACTAAAGATTTACATTTTTGTTAAAAATTGTCCGATATTACAGTACGTTAACATTAACAATATATATTTATGGCATGCTGATGTGTATAGCTTGTATTAAATAGTCTATTTCACTTTTAAGTCTAGCTTTCATAATAAACAAAATAATTTACAATCCGACATGCAGATCTAGAGATTAGCCCGTTTAAACAAACGAACAAACTTATTCGTATATAATATAAATAATTATGGTCTGCCATGCCAAATAAATTGAAAGAAAAGATCAAAGATCGAATTCTCAAAGAATATCAGTACCAAAATGTTGACCCCTATTCAGTACGTATAACATAACACGGAGGAGGTCAACTTAATTTGGACGATATAGCGGCAGTATTATATTTTTTAGAAATTTTGTAATATCTCCGAAAATATATTACTAATTAAATACTCTTAATCAACAACATATTTATTTGGATAAAGATTAATATTATTACGTTGATACAACTCTTATCAAATGCATTAATTTCGACCAAATTTGATAACCATAAAAACGGTTCTAGTGAGTTAATCTTAAAAGATAGACATATACTGTTCTGGACATTTTTTTAGATTATTTCAAGAGAAATAATTCTTTCATACATATATTTTTGGTATCTTGAACCGTTTTCACAGCGCACGCAACTAAAGCCCTCAAGGATGAATAATTTTCCCCGTTTTTTTAACATTTTCCATTATTTCTTTGCTCCTAATAGTTGCAGCGTGATGTTATATAGCCTAAAGCCTTCCTCGATAAATGGTCTATTCAACACAAAAATAGTTTTTTAATTCGAACCAGTAGTTCCTGAGATTAGCGCGTTCAAACAAACAAACAAACTTCAGCTTTATAATATTAGTATAGATTGGAGTTGATCTGCTTCTGGAGTTCGAAATTGACCATAGGAACTCAGCAATAAAATGAAACAACCCAATCGAATTTGAATTCGTTTGATTCTTTTGCCAAAAAACGACGCAACATCGTCACTTTGGTCTTGAGTACTTTTTAACCGACGAAAAATAACGGAGGAGGTTCTCAATTCGACACATACCAATATATCTTTTTTTTGTGTATGACCACGCATAACTTTTTACAGAGTTGTCCGATTTTGATAATTCTTTTTTTATTAAAAAAGGGCACATTTCCAAAATGGTCCCATTGTCATCATGTTTGGATCTGATGATGATATCCTGGGAAAATTGAAGGAACTCTTCAAATTTTATAGGCACACTTGCAGCGATTTCGGTTTTTACACGCTTTTTATTAGCTTCACTTGTATGTCAGTATGTCAGTTTGTCAGTATGTAACTCGTATGTGTGTTCGCGCATAACTTCGTCGTTTATGAACCGATTTTGATAATTCTTTTTTTGTTGGAAAGTAGATAGTCCGGTGGTGGTACCATGACAAGGAAACCAGGATCTGATGATGGGATCCTGGAGAAACCGAGGGGAACTTTCAAAAATTGTAGGGACAACAAGTACGTTTGTTAGTTTTTCCGATAAGTATTTAAAAGCACTGTATTTACCTTGTGTTTGGGCTCGATTAATTTGTTTTGATAAGAACTTTACATTTAGATGGGTTGTGACTGTCATTGAGGGTCTGGTGATGAAGACAAAGTACAGTTAAGGGAGCTCCGTAACAGCTTACAGTAGCTACCTTGTGTTTGGGCTTGATTAATTTGTCTCGATGAGAAATTTACATTTAGATGGACTGTGACTGTCATTGAGGGTCTGGTGATGAAGACGAAGTACAGTTAAGGGTGCTCCGTAACGGCTTACAGTAGCTACCGTGTGTTTGGACTTGATTAATTTGTCTCGATGAGAAATTTACATTTAGATGGACTGTGACTGTCATTGAAGGTCTGCAGATGAAAACGAAGGACAGTTAAGTCTTTAACGGTTTACAGTAGCTACCTTGTGTTTGGGCTCAATTAATTTGTCTCAATGAGAACTTTACATTTAGATGGGCTGTGACTGTCATCAAGGGTCTGGCGATGAAGACGAAGGACAGCTGAGGGAGCTCTTTAACGGTTTACAGTAACTACCTTGTGTTTGGGCTCGATTAATTTGTCTCAATGAGAACTTTACATCTAGATTTAATTCCAGTTGGTTTAATGTTAACTAAGTCATGATCTGATGATGAGATCTCTCTTCAAACTTTATTATTAGCTTCACTTGTATGTCAGTTTGTCAGTATGTCAGTATGTAACTTCGTGGGTAGTTTGCGCGCCTGCAGACTTCTTTGGTTCTGGTAGCTTCAAGCGTGATTTTTTAGTTTAAAAAAAAAACTAAAAAATCACGCTTTTATAAATAAATCAAACTAAAAAGTACAAAATAAATAATAGTTTAAAAAAACTAAAAACACGCTTTTTATAGAAAACCAAACTAAAAAATAGAAAATAAATTTTAATAAATTTGAAATAAGAATAGTGTTAAAAATTTCAATAAATATAAATTAATAATAGTGTAAATAAAAAAAATTATTTTATTTAAAAAAAAGCGTGGGGTGCTTTTTAAGACATTATCAAAATGATAATCACTCTACGCATATCTGTCAATAAAATATTTATAACTATTGACACCATGCACCCCACGCGTTTTTTAAATAAAATACATTTTTTTTATTTACACTATTATTAATTTATATTTATTGAAATTTTATTTTTAGTTTTTTTAAACTATTATTTATTGTGTAAATATCGGTAGCTTTTTGCCGTATAATATACTATGACAGTATAGTACGAGTACGTTACGTGGCGATAAATCACTAAAAAGTTTCTACTTTAAGGATATTACCTAGAACCCACAAACTGCTTTACTACGTTAAATAAATGTTCCTTAAACTTGCTGGCACCGACTTCATAGATATGCTTAAGTAAATTAAAGCAACTATATGACACAATTATTTTTTATTATACTTTTTAGTGCATTTTGAGTCGGTTCTATTTTTTGTTAAAATTTTTTATCCTAGTATAATCCTAGGATATAAGGACATTATTATTAAAAATAAGTTTTCTTTCAAAAGTGACGTTTGATTTACAAAGGAATTTAAGATAGGTACTGCTTAAAATAACACGCCACTGGCTTGGCATATAACGTGTAGTTTTCGATTTTTAGGTTCATTTGTGTTTTTAAGTCAATTGAATTTTTCTTTATAATGTTTTTTATTATGTCTGCCATTTATCTAATTAAAATATTAAATGTAATGTACGGATAATAATGATCTAATCATCATGACTACATAACACAAAATAATAATATTATACCTACTTACAAGTTCAAGTGTTCATGTGTTATTCAGATATTAATTATCAAGAGCTTCAAAGATTAGTGGACGTTGACCTTCTGCTACTATAAAATTCAG
The DNA here is from genome assembly GCA_034621355.1 of Mycalesis mineus. Classification (NCBI taxonomy): domain Eukaryota; kingdom Metazoa; phylum Arthropoda; class Insecta; order Lepidoptera; family Nymphalidae; genus Mycalesis; species Mycalesis mineus. The sequence continues at coordinate 2,978,912 of CM067889.1, read as the reverse complement.
ACAAAACCATGTCACAGTATGAAGAAAGCTATACTCGTACCAATCTTGAAGTCTGCTTTGAACATAAGGCGTCTACCAGTATAAATTAATTTTGTAGTAGATGCTAAATGTTTTGTACATAAAATCTATTCAGTATATTATCTATTAAGTCATTTAATAAACCTGTCCATGATCTTGATCTTCACCCACGATATACATGGTACAGGTTTAGATAAGATTATTTAAATTTTGTCCTTTTGGTTGGCCCTAGGTACCAACCTAGAAAAGATTTAAGTTAAAAAGATTATTTGTTTACTCATTTATTTATTTACAAATATTTTTTAAATTTTTAACAATGCTTATGAAATAATAAAAAAAACACTATTAAAAATTTATAAAAAAATCCATTCTGCCGTTCAGTTGCGGGGCCCGGGGGTCCCGTGGTCGGGCTCCAGAGTAATTACTGCCTTCTGTACCCGACCCTTGATCCAACAATTAAGCGAAAGCTTTTTAAGATGTTCGTCAAAGCTTTTCGCTATAAGACCGTTGACTGAAACGACTATAGGAACAATCATTGTTGAATCAACATTCAAATTGATTATATTATTACGACCTAGTGGTCAGGGATTGAAAGAACAACCACAACAGGAGAATAGTCTTTTATTAACCCGTAGAATAATACAAGAGTCAATACTCGTACAGCACGTTGCGACGTCGTCGATTAGTGCCCCCAGGCCTAAAGGAACCTGTCACCGTGACGATGATCTGCCGGGAAATCTCATAGCCCTCCGCACCCCAACTACACTGGGAGACTGATTCAGATTCATCGTCCATAAACCACACTAGCTCTTAGGGAACATCTCCTTACATTCCTTCTACTATCCTCATTCTTCGACGACTCGTATCTCTGTGGGAAGCTCCAATATTTTCTTCGTTCTGCGTACAAAATAAATTGAATCGTTCGATGTTTATTTTAACTTTTTAATTTTTTTATTAAATGCATTTTCTTTTAATCCAAATGAGGTTTTCAACTATAAAGTCTTTTACTTTCTAAATCCTCCAAAGGGTCATCTGTAACAATATCTACTTATATCAAAATCATGCAACTGCTAGTAAAAATAACACATGCGTGTCAGATAGCTATAATTAGGCATTGTTATCGACTGAACAGTGTCCGTGTCCGTGTCAACTGAACAGTCAGTCCTCGCTTTGTATTAAGGAAGAACACTCGACATGCGTGCGATCATTGTGATAAAATGTTTTACGATCTTTATATTGTCAAGTCATGTCCAAGGTGCGCGAATTCTTGGACTTTTCCCACACACCGGTAAAAGCCATCACATGGTATTTGAGCCGCTGCTTAGTAAACTAGCAGAGAGAGGTCATCATGTTACAGTGGCTTCGTTTTTCCCGATGAAAAATCCACCCGCAAATTACACCAATATCAGCTTTGAAGGCTCTGCAGATGTGGGCTTAGATAACTTTGACTTAAACGTGTACGAGAACTTGGGTATCATTAACTATGTACCAAAAATAAGAAATACTCTTGTGGTGCATGCTGAATTGGATTTATTATCTTCTATGGCTGTAGATATATGCAGCAACGTGATCAACTTGCCATCTCTAAACGAAGCTCTGAAAGAAGAATATGATGTCGTTTTAATGGAAACTTTTACCAGTGACTGCATGTTCGGGTTGTTACATGTGTACGGAATTAGAGCGCCCATTATTGGATTATCGTCATGTATTCTAGTGCCGTGGTCTGCTGAGCGGATTGGAGCTAGTAGTAACCCATCTTACGTGCCTATGGGAATAACAGCTTTTACGGCGCACATGACTTTCTTGCAGAGAATAGAGAATACTTTCTGGAAAATATATGCCAAATTTTGGTTTCGTTTTATGATACAGAATAAGGAACAGGCCCTAATAGAGAAGAAGTATGGTAGAGCGATTCCTGAATTCTCAAATCTCGGTCAGAATATTTCGTTGATGTTGGTGAATACGTTCCACGCATTGAATGGACCTACACCTCTTGTACCCGGCATCGTGGAAGTTGGAGGGATGCATTTGAATGAGACCAAAACAGATATTCCAGAGGTAAGTTACATTAAATGAATTCTCAATCATTCAGGGTTAGGACTGAATTCAACACATGTGTACGGAATAAATTTTAGAAAGACATCTAAACTAGAATTTTTTTTTAAGAAAGATCACAATAAGGAACTTAAGCTTATCTTAATAACTATACAAATCATGCCCTCGTGGAATGGTAGCCAGAATACTGGCTGCGTTTCCCCGTTGGATAGCCAGGCTAATCCTTTGCGCAAAAAACAAACCAACCCTTCTGTCGCCAGTTGAGGCAGTAAAATATTACGGAAGAATTCCAGGTCTTGATTCTGTCTCCCTGATATGACACGGAACCAATATTATGATTATGTAAGAATGTGAAATCAGTACGATACTAGTTAAAGGTTACTCCTATATCTTACTCGTCGTTACACTTAACGGCTTATAGCATTTTTCTTACATAACTATTTATTATGTAATGTGTCGTCTATAATATTATAAATTGTAATAATATTTACTAAGCACTGCGGTTATCACAATATATCTATGCGTAAGTAATTGTAAACAAAGCGAAACAACACAGTTTCTAAAACCGATCAAGTGCGAGTCGGACTCACTCACCGACGGTTCCGTACAAACCTGTAGGTATATAAGTAAAACATTTTGATATCAGCAAGTATCTGATATGAGTTTCAACTTGACGTCTCTATGCATTCATATAAAAAAGTTTAATAACATTATAATTAGATATTAAAAAATCTACTTACTAGATCTCGTTCAAACCAATTTGTGGTTGAAATTTGGTAATCTACATATTTTTTATTAGTTTTATCATTACACACACACACATATATATACTTAGGCCTTGTTTATATTTTTTTTTTCTTAGTGTGCATTTTTATTTAGCTTTTGTTAGTTTTATGTGCTTTTGTAATTGGAGGAGGACGTTAATAACTGTAACACAGTCTCAACTAACACAGTTATTACGTTTCTTTACATGTGTAACCCATGTAACCGAAGCCTAATAAAGAATTTTTTTTTATTCTCTTATTTTAGAAGTTACAGGAGGGGGCACACATTTTGCCACTTTGGAAGTGTTTAATTCTGAGTACAGAGCACCCGCAAAATTAATGCGATTCACAGAATACATCAACTTACTAAGTTTCAATAGTATGGTTATAGTTTCGGAAAAAAGTAGCTGTGACATACGGAAAGACAAACAGACAGACATGAAGAATCTATATTTTGGTTTTTCCCATTTGGCTACGGAACCCTAAAATACTTTTATTTGGAAAAAGACTTCAATTTAAAAATATTTTATTATAAAAATATTTTATCGTCACATTGTGTCGTCAATCACTGTTACGTAATTGGTGCTATTTTAATGATTGCCACTCATCTGATTAAAATACTTAACGAAATAAAGTACAGATAATAATACTATAGTCATCATGACTAGGACAAAATAATTATCAAGTTCACATTCAGTCTTTATGTCTCGTCATGCAGCAATTATCTAGAAAATAAAATAAAGAGCTTCGAAGATTAATGGCCTATGACCTTCCGCCATTTTCAAATTAAATGAAAATGATGTCACAACCTAATAATTAGATGGCTATTTTCTACCAAGACCAAACCAAACCTGTAATTTTATTTTTATATGTAAACCGCTGGCTTTATTTAGCGTCAAACTCTAGTATTGACTGCCTCGGTTAGCCTATGTAGCTTTGATCACGAGGCCTTGGGCTAGAATCCTGAGTCGGGATACAGAATAATTCTGAGTTTTTTATTCTTCAATGATCAGGACATTCCAAGTTGAAAAGTTGATGGTAATATACTCCTAGTACCTCCGTGAAGACGTTAAGCCGTCGGTCCTGGTCGCTTTCATCTGATAGTGATCGTTAATCAATGAAACATTATCACCCTCAACCCACCGACCTGCATTGGAGTACCGTAGTGGGTCTACGCTCCTAATCCCATATCCTAGGCTTAGGGTGGTAATAGGCTGATACTGATGATGATGACTAGTATTTTATATATATATAGTGAAGTAGGTTAGAGGGTGAAATTCCACGGGGAGTAAAGAAACCCTGGATGATTGTGCATCGTCTATTGAACATTTATTGTGCGTACGCTATAATACTTAACTCACTCCGTGATGTTATTATGTCATCAGGCCTTAATTGTATTTTAAAGCCTATATCGTATCGTAGTAGTACCTAACAGCACTGATTTTGATTGGAATAGTTATCAAATATCTTTAAGTAGATATCCGTTTGAGGATATCTGATAAAGTTTACGAAACCAGTGACCAGATAAGTTATAATAATTATACCTCAAGATTATGTAAACGCCTCCAAAACAACTGAAATTTAAAATATACCTAATATAGGTATTCCATTTAACCATGCTATAGCGATCGAAAGAAATTTCGACTTTACACACTTGACATACAGTTGAAATTATTACGCATCATACAATCGTAATTGATGATTGATTGAAGTTACAATTTCTTACATCCTATTTACAACTCTATTAGAATTGAATAAGGATGACAACTAATTGTGGAAGATTTACGCCAGCATTTGTGTACCGCATGACGCAGTTTTGCTCCGATCCTGTTATCTAACATTGTTGTTAGAGATAATTGAAAGTTAATGGCCATAGTTTTTAGACAATGTCGTAACGGGATAGCTATACAGTGAGGAGAGTATATTCTTTTCCTAGTTTACGACAGTACAAGTTTTTACATTATTTCTATCTCTTCTTCCCCTATATTTGATATGAAGTGAGACAGAAACGAAGACAAAGCTGTCGAGTTCCCAAAATATCCTTACGGAATAGCAACACAGGTCATGGAACTGAATCTACAAATAACACGCTCATTATCTTCGATAAATGAAATAATACAATGTGTAGTCAGTTCAGTTTACAGTTCGCAGTGCGGAAGAGCGCCCGATATGCGTGTCGTGATAACAATAATATGTTTTACAATCTTCGCATTATTGAATGATGCAAACGGTGCACAAATACTTGGACTTTTTCCGTACTCGGGAAGAAGTCATCATATGGTATTCGAGCCGCTTTTACGAAGACTAGCAGAGAACGGTCATCATGTCACCGTGGCTTCATTTTTCCCGCTAAAACATCCTCCAGCTAACTACATCGATGTTAGCTTTGAGGGCATTGCTGATGTGGGCTTGGATAACTTCGATTTGGACTGGTATGAGAGCTTTGCCGCAACTTACAAGGTCAATAAAATCAGAGATATTATGATGACACTGTCAGATTACAACATTTTGTCCGATATGGCGATAGACACCTGCAGCAAAATGATTAATTTGTCTACTCTAAATGACGCACTCAAGAAAGAATATGATGTTGTTTTGATGGAAAATTTTAATAGTGACTGTATGTTTGGTTTATTACATGTGCACGGTAATAAAGCGCCTATTATTGGCTTGTCATCTACATTTATAATGCCATGGACCGCTGATAGAATTGGAGTTGCAGATAACCCATCATATGCACCTGCAGGGACAACAAACTTTGCTCCGTCCATGACTTTCTGGGAGCGAATGGAGAATACGTTGTGGAAAATATACTTGCAACTGTGGTTCCGTTATAGTATACAGAATAGGGAACAGGCTCTGATAGTGAAAAAGTTTGGAAGAGCAATTCCTGAGTTCGCAAATCTCAGCCGGAACATATCGTTGATGTTGGTGAACACATTCCATGCGTTGAATGGACCTACTCCTCTTGTGCCCGGACTTGTAGAAATTGGAGGAATGCATTTGCAAGAGACTAAAAAAAGAATTCCACAGGTAAGTTTTAGTCGTAAATTACTGTACTGACTACTCTTGAATTTGGTGCAGTATGTCGTAATACGAGCACTATTTATAAACGAAATACTTGATAGGTGTCTTTCTCCTTCTTTATACATTTAATTATTTACATTTTTTTTTTATTTTAATCAATGCAAAATCCTATTAAAAATTTATAAAAAAATCCAGCCCGCCTGCTGCGAGGCTCGGAGGCTCAGGCAACCGGTGGTCAGGGCTCCAGAGTAATGAACCTCCTTACAATACGCGTCGTATCAAGATTTACCGCCTTCTGTACCCTTGATCTAACAACTAAGCGAAAGCTTCTTATGATGTAGGTCGAAGCTTTGACTATAAGACCATTGACTGAAACGACTATAGGAACAATAATCGTTGATTAACATTCCACATGACGGTAATCTCGTCAGCAAGGTCCAAGTATTTTAATACTTTTTTTGGCTTTCATCAGATTATCGTCATGTGGAATTGTTGGAGAATGTATTGGACCATGTAGTTTACATAACTCACTCAAACGGAATATAATAGTACTATAAACAAACATTAGGAAGTAGGCACTCAACTAATAATAGACACTTCAGTTTGCAAATAGATGTAAAGCATAACGCTCGATATGCGTGCACCGATTATATTGAAATGTTTTCCGATCATATTAATAAGTTATGCTCAAAGTGCGCGAATACTGGGACTTTTTCCTCACACCGGCAAAAGCCATCAAATGGTTTTTGAGCCGCTGCTGCGAAGACTAGCAGAGAAAGGTCATCATATCACTGTGGCTTCGTTTTTCCCGTTAAAAAATCCACCAGCTAACTACGTTGACATCAGCTTTGAAGGTGTTGCAGATGTGCGCTTAGAAAGCTTTAATCTGGACTGGTTCGAAAACCTCAGTATCATTAACAAGATAACAAAAATAAGAGATACACTTATGTCGATGGAAAATTTTAGAATTCTATCCAGAATAGCAGTAGACATATGCAGCAAAGTGATCAATTTGCCTACGCTAAACGAAGCTCTGAAGAAAAAATATGATGTGGTTTTGATGGAAAACTTTAACAGTGACTGCATGTTCGGTTTGTTGTATGTATATGGTGTTAAAGCTCCCATTATTGGATTGTCATCTTGTGCTCTAATGCCGTGGTCTGCTGAGAGAATTGGAGCTTCTGATAATCCGTCGTACGTGCCTGTTGTTGCGACATCATTTAGTCCACCTATGACATTTTTGGAGCGAGCAGAGAATACTATTTGGAGAATATATTCTAAGTTGTCGTTCCGTTATAGTGTACAGAATGCGGAACAGGCTCTGATAGAGAAGAAGTTTGGAAGAGCGATTCCTGAATTTTCAAATCTCGGTCGGAATATATCGTTGATATTGGTGAACACATTCCACGCATTGAATGGAGTTACTCCTCTTGTGCCCGGCATTGTGGAAGTTGGAGGGATGCATTTGAACGAGACCAAAAAAGATATCCCAAAAGTAAGTTAACGGTTTAACAAATTATCTATCAATATAGACAAAAGTATGTACCTATTATAAAACAATAGAAACCGGATGTTTGTACATCCCTACTAATATTGACTACCTCGTTGGTCTATAGTCCGGTCAATTTAGACATTCGAAGTTACATAAAGTCCCAACAAGCTGAATTTCTGTGAAGTTGTTCAAAACATAATTACAAACAATGTCTAGAAGTTACCCATCATTCCCCTGTAAGGAAAAAATTTAATTCAAGCCACACTTGAACTTGGTAATATACTCGAAGAAGATGTTGGTGAGCAGCAACTGAGGTTGGAGGAAGACAAGCTAATTGAACTTGTTTTTTATTTTTAGTATTTTTAACGAAACATGCATATCGATGTTTATCTAAACAGGTAGTTTTTTTAGGAGCTCCGGAGCTAGAGAATCACTTTTTTTAAAAACTTCAGCACATTGAATTAAATCTTGTTTTTCAAACACTTTGAAAACTGCTGTTTTACCCCTCCTGTAAAATGCAGATGTCGTATCACAGCCAGTTATTGCGTGTAAAAATAGTACATGATCTTTACACTTTACAAAAGTAAATAAACTTTTTGATGAATATATATCTGATTGATGCTGAGCTTTTCCTGGTTTTAAGTAAAAAATAGTTTTTTCAGTTGGCGTTCGACAGTGAGTAATACAAGTAAGTCAACATCTTCACCAACAACAATAGTTGTATTTGTCAAATTGAATTGCTCTATTGCTGTTTCAATAATCAATACATCAGCATCATTATTAGCTTGTTTTACCAATATATTTTCAGCCGTAAACTTTTAACATATATTTATATTGTAAGTATAAGTTACAATGACCGATAGAAAAATATTTAAACATTTAATATATATATATATAACATAAAATTTTACAACTCTAGATGTATATACGTGGCGTACTCATGTATATTATGACGATAACAACTTTTATAACTTTTAGAATCCTTATATCTCAGAAACGGTGGCTCGTAAGAAAAAAAGTATTGATACATTTTTTATAGATAATTTTATGATCTACAATTTTTGTCTGAGGTACTTTTATGATAAAACTTACCGTTTTGCTGAAAATCGCGAAAAACTCATTTTTTGACCTTTGACCTTGAATTAAATTTTTTCCTTACAGGGGAATGATGAGGAACTTCCAGACATTGTTTATAATTATGTTTTGAATAACTTCACAAAAATTAAGCTTGTTGGGACTTTATGTAACTTCACTCTCATTTTTTGGTCTAAATTGACCGGACTACTACTGGTTAGCCTATTTAGCCTTGCCTTTTTATGTCCCAAACACGCTTATTTATTTGATTTGAAATATTAATTTTTTCACCTAATTTTGAATGAATATCGAAAAAATAACCTAATTTTTTAAAAAAATAACCGAAAGTTTTCACCAAATTTCGTGAAAATAAAATTTTATTTGTAAGAGATAAAAATTAGAAAAAACAAAAAAACTAGGTTTTTTGATTTTTCACATAAATTTTGAGGTTATGTGAAAAAAGTGTAAATAAAAGTTTTAGATCGTTTTACCTACAACTTTGCCATTCAACTCTTTTCCATAGGACTTTCAGTTTTGCCGGAAATCGAGAAAATCCGTTTTTTACCCCAAAAACCTTACCCCTTACCCCTTTCCAACCTCAGATCGCCCATAATTTATTTTTCCTTTCATTTTTTTAGTATCCTTTTCCAATAGATTTCATCGTACTGCGATTTTTTTTGGTTTCAAAAATTAAATGCCCAGTGCATTTAATCTAATTAGTCTCTGTAATTAGTTTGTATGTCTGTATAAATAGTATAATACATATATTGTAGATAAATAGGGGTCAGAGGACAAATAATATATTTACTTATCCTGTGTCGATCGACAAATGATCGTTTTCGAACACAAACATACCGCATATTGGAAAGTATTTCTTTGACACGTATATTTTTTTTTAATTTTTTATGTATGACCACGCATAACTTTTTACAGAGTTGTCTGATTTTGATAATTCTTTTTCTATTAGAAAGGGCATATATCGGTGGCATATCATCATTTTAGATGAATACCCGTAAGTGATTCGGTTTTTGGGTATCGGTAGCTTTTTTTCTATCTTTCTGGAATGAATGACGCGATGCACTGACGTTCGGTTCTAGGTACTGAATGAATGACCAACGGGTTACAGTAGACAAACAGACAATGACATAATGGATGACCGGGAACTGCTGATTGCTTAACATACTTAACCGTAGTGTCTGGAAGAAGAGCCAGCGGATCTGGAGGGCAATTCTTGAAATTTAAAACATCGGTGAGACGTTCGCTTTTGTTGCATTGTAAAGATCGATAAGAAGAAAATTTTGACCTTGAAAGGTTTTGGATGAATTCCTGAATTTTGAAACACTTTCATAATACATCGACGAGATAGTTTCTATGCTTTTGTCTACCCGTAGACGTCTGTCAGCTAATGTGACGCGGATGATATCAAATGTACAGACACTCGGTTTTATTAATTATAATATATAGATTAGTATAAATTAGTTAGTTGTACCTAATTCTTATCTTTAACCTACTGAGATACGTAGACGGGGATTAGGTAATTACATAAAGGTATCTAATAAATGATGTTCGGTGTTTCGATCCTCGCAATGTAACAATTAAATATATAAATAAGCCTCGTTGGTCTATTGCTTACCGCATGTGGCTTTTATTACGAGGACCAGAGTTCGTGAATCAGGTTATGGAATGATTCTGAGCTTTTCTATCTTTTAAGAAATTTTCAGTAAACCTAAACCTGCAATCGGGAAGTTGGTGTCATACCTCCGTATTTTGCAGAAGTGTCGCGGTCGTTCCTAGTCACTGTAATCTACATCTTCGATTGTGATCGTTAATAAATTAAACATGATCACCCTAAGCGCACCAACCCGCATTTGGGCAGCTTGCTTTTATAAGACGGGAGGTCCTGGCTTCGATTCCTGGCTGGACCGATTAAGATTTTCTCAATTGGCCAAAGTCTGGCTGGTGGGAGGCTTCGGCCGTGACTAGTTACCACCCTAACGACGAAGACGTACCGAAAGGGGTGTGAACTTCATCCTATTAGTAAAAAAATTATTATTATAAAAACAAAAACCCGACTGCATAGAAGCTATGAACTGAAAAGAGAAAAACAAGGATCACTATATCTATATAAAATTCTAAATGCTTTATGGAGATGCAAGTACTTTATCCCCGCCTGCAGCACAAATGGTCTTTTTACAACCTTTCATTTGATACCCATATTGCTAAGATAGAAGAAAGATATACACACATCCCCCCTTTTTTCCCCCATTTACAGCCGCCGTTTTGAAAATTTATATAGCCTATGCCACTACCACAATTTTTACAAATTCAACAACACCTCACATGTCAAAATCCGTTCAGCCGTTAAGGCTGTAGCGCGTGCCGAAGAAATGGACATACATACATACATACATATAGGTACATACATACATATATACATACATACATACGCTCGAAAAACATAACCCTCCTTCTGACGCAGTCGGGTAAAAATTAACCCGCTTCCATGCACTCAAGAGGTAACTTGTAATGAATAAAATATAGCCTACTTAAAACACTTTACAATACAGAAGACAAAGTAGTCTAAAGATGACATGCAACAATGGATATTTAAATTTAGATCTCAAGTATCTATTGTTAGTTATTTGTAACCTTGTACAAATAGTTAAGAGATTTTGGTGCGGTTTCAAAAAAGACATTACGTAAATACCTAATAAACTCTGAGAAGTTCTCTAATTAAAATGAATCAACATTCAATTTCCTATATAGCTTCCATTTATTATAGTTCGTACAAAAAAGTGTGATTATTTTGACGTGACAACGTCTTATAATTCGATAGAGCCGGCTGCACGCACGAAAAAACATGACTCATGCGTTACCTCGCTTTGAGGCGTTCCATGTAAGGCTTGAAGTGCAAGCGAGAGCGCAGAACGAGCGACAAAGAAGCACAATCGGCCTTTGCGTTCGGCAGCGTTCGACATCCGTCTATTAAATATAATTTTAAATATATTAATTTTAAATTAAAAATTAATATATTTAAATTTAAAATATAAATTTATAAAATCAAAATCAGTTATTTCATTAATTTAAATTAATATTTATAAAAATATACTTAAATTAAAAATTTTAATAACCTCAAATGCTACAGATCAGTATTTTAAACACAATATGGCTCAACAGATTTTGATGAATTTTGGACAACATAACAAATTATATACTAAAACCTTGTTCAGTGAAAACCGCATGCAAATTATTGTAGTGTTTGATTTTATCAACAGACAGACACTGCTGGACGTAGGACTTTTAGGGACTTCCAAACACAACGATTCTAAGCCACCTGTGGCCAGCGGCTCCCTGCAACACTTTGATGTCGTCAATACACCTAGTGGGAGATCGACCAACACTGCACTTTTCGGCGCGAGTTCGCTATTCCAGCACCTTCTCTCTCTGCGAACCAAGTGCCCCACCCATTGCCACTTGAGTGCGACTTGCTGAGCTATGTCGGTTACTTTGGTTCTTCTGCGGATGTCCTCATTTCTGATTTGATCACACAGGCATACTTCATTTATCACTACAAATTATAAAATATGAAGTGATAAATTATAGTAATAATATAATTTATTTATAGATATTTAATAATATAAAGCAGTACGACGTCTGTTATATTGTGACAGCAAGCTATTTTTTACCGACATTGCTAAACTAAAATGAGGTTAACGGAATAAAAATAAAATTATCTTCAGATTCTTGTCCTCTTAACTGGTAAACAAAACTAAGTAGGTAGATGCCAAGTCGGCAAAAATAACGCCCTTCGTGGTGCAGCGGTATGCGCGGAGGATTTATAAGACGGAGGTTTTGCGTTCAATACCCGGCTGCGCCGATTGGGATTTTCTTAATTGCTCCGAGTTTGACTGGTGAGAGGCTTCATCCGTATCACCCTGCCGACATAGACATACTGCCATGCGATTTAGTGTTCCAGTACTGATATATACACACAATGCAACACAACACACACAGCGTCACGCTTTTGCCGTTACGGCAAGGCCGGCCTAAATGACTGACATAAGAAAAACGCGCTATTAAAAACTGTTTCATCACAGATCAAACTTAATAGAAAACTTTCATCAATTAAAAAAGAAAACAATGTACAAAGTAATCTATTATATACTTAATCGATGTACTTATTTTAAATGTTGCAACTTCCTATTAGTACAGGTTGCAACTTTTCGTAATGTGAATGCAATTCTTGCGATATGCCTATAACTGGGTTAACGTTGATTAGTTTTACATTTCGAGATTTTGTAAACAGGAAAATTATCCTATAGGTTCCTACAGCTAAATAGCACTAGCCTAATCATAAAATTTAGAATTTCCGGTAAATATAAATTATTTGGGTGGCATTTTAACACTCATAAATACATATTGCTATGCATTGTTTGGGCTCGTTCCCACAAGAACTTAATACTGGGGTGATGGTTCGTAGACTAGATATTCTACACTTATAATGAAACTGTATTAGATTCAATTCTGTTCATTGAAGATATTTTTGAAAATTTTACTGCAGATACATTATACTTCTTTTTAATTTTTGTCTGTCTGTCCGTTTTTTTGTCGGCCGCGATTCACGCCAAAACTACTAATTGAATTTAAATGAGACATTTTTTGCCGCGGACATTAAAATAGTATGGGTTGGATTATTTTGTGTTATGATTATTGTATGGAATGGCTGGACTTATTTAGACGAGACTTTCACACTCTCATTTTTGGTATATAATTAATAAGTAACTTAGGCTATTTTTATTTTAGTAAATTCATTTTAATTTCACGCAGACGGTGTCGCTGGCGTCCGCTAGTATATTATAACTATTTATGTAGTTTATGTATAATTAATCATATTATACATTAATCACTTATCTTATCTCGTACCCATAACACATGCTACGTTTACATTGGGGCTAGATAGATGGCGTTCCTATATTACACATTCCTTTAAAAGATGGGTACCTAATGTATCGAATCAGGTGTCAAACTGTGGGTACCTACCTAAATCTATCGATCAGGTAAAATTCAAACTTGCATTGATATATCGCAAACTTAGAAATATAGTGACCTAATTCAAAATTTTGTGTATTTACTTTTATTGACAAAACGACCTAAATTCCACATTTGCAACATTAAAATTGAAAAACATAAAAATCTTCGTTTGGATGGTACGAAATGGTTGTGAAATGGTTGTAGAAAGTTGACTCGCGTGTAGAAATTCATTTTTATAGGTCGTTTTATTAATAAAGGTCGAAAACACGAAATTTTGAACAAGGAAATATATCTAAGCGTGCGATTTCTGTGCACGAGTAAATCACCATTATTATCAGCCTAATAACGGCCAGGCCAGATCTCCCTCCACGTACGAGAGGGAATATACTTGGACGAGTATATACCTATTCGATTATACATAAATGAAAATGAGCCACTGCCCGAGACCATGAATCTAATCAGATCCAATTTCCCAATTGATCGGAGCTGCGAATTGAACTCTTGGCCTTCGAGTTTTGTGCCATTAACTTTAATTTGGCACTGTTGTGTGGGCGTAGTATCGAAGTCCTAATACCATAACAAGATAGAGGGTTAATTTGTAACCATTTTGTAATTCTTTAAAAAATCTTTTTTTTAAAGAATCGCTTTTAAAAAATCGCTCGGCTGTACGTCTTTGTCGGTAGGATGGTAAAGAAAAGACTAAATTTTCATGAATAAAAAAATACAGTATAAGTTTAAGTCAAATATGCTATAGCTACAATTACTCAATTTATAATTCCTAAATACTTTTATCGATATAACATTTTAATCCGTAAAATGATTTCACGCGCTATACAACATTTTTGTATGTAATTATTAGATTTCCGTTTAGGTACAACGTGAGTTGTGAAGAAAGTTCAAAAGGGCATGCGAGAGATTGACTGTAAACTATGTAAACATGTAGACATGAGTCTAGGTTACGTAGTCTATTGTAGCGGCACGTAACTGATTCTGAAAATAGAGTCCGTATTAGCACGGCCGTCGCACATGACGTACAGACGGCCGGCGGCGGTCGTCAGTGTTCCATGCGACTCGGTGTAAGGAACGCGCGAACGGTGAAATGCGGTCGCTCGTGTTATGTGTAGCGATACTCGCGCTTTCCAGCTATGTGCACAGTGCTCGTATTCTCGGCCTCTTCCCTCACACGGGCAAAAGCCACCAGATGGTATTCGAGCCCCTTCTACGAAAGCTAGCCGAGAGGGGGCACCATGTCACGGTCGCTTCCTTCTTCCCGTTAAAGAATCCTCCCGCAAATTACACAGATGTCAGCTTCGAAGGCATCGCGACGCTCGGTTTGGAGTCGTTTGATTTAAATTGGTATGAGAATCCTGATTTCATTCTTCGAGTGCCAGTAATAGGGCGTGTGATGAAGCAACTGGCTGAGTTTCATCCGTTGGCTGGAATGGCATTAGGTGTTTGCAGCAAGGCGGTCGACTGGCCGCCGTTGACTGAAGTCCTGGAAAAGGATTACGATGTGGTGTTCGTGGAGAATTTCAACAGCGACTGCATGCTGGGCCTGTTACACGGTCATGGAATAAACGCGCCGGTTATTGCGTTATTATCGAGTGGTTTGATGCCCTGGTCGGGTAATCGCATCGGAGTTACCGATAACCCTGCATACGTACCCGTAATTAGCTCTGATTCTAATCCACGCATGACGTATTGGCAGCGAGTGGAGAATACGTTTCTGAGTCTATATCACAAATTATGGTTCCGATACCTAATCCAAGTTAAGGAGCAGGATATATTAGAGAAGCATTTTGGCAGGAAAATCCCTGACTTGGAGGATCTTGGACGCAATATCTCTCTCATGATGTTGAACACTCATCACGCTTTGAATGGTCCGACGCCTCTAGTGCCTGGACTCATACAAGTCGGTGGAATGCATTTGGATCCGACTAGGAAAGTTATTCCACAGGTACGTTATTAATCGATTCGATTAATCTCAATATATATACCAAAGCCAAACTCGATTGAGAATGCTTGTCAACAAACAAATTTAAAATGGAGGTAGAAAATGCTACAAATTTTATGCCTAATAAATTTAAAATTATGTTATGTTATTTTAAAAATCATATTTAAAAGACATTGAATATATTAATTAGTTTTAAGCTTACTAATCTAATTTACTGTCATGAATTCGTCATTAACTAGTTCATTTAAAAAAAAATAGTTGTAAAATGACTAGTAATTTCTACCTTCATTTTTAATTCGTTTGTTAACAAGCATTCTCAATTGAGTTTGGTTTTAGTATAGGTACAAATATTGATTAATGCAGATCGTATAAATTATTACAAAATTTTAACTGGCGTTTATTTACAACTTTTATTTTAATTTTTAACAATACTTATAAATAAATATACCTAATGCCAAGGTGCGTTTGGAAACATCGTAGCTTTAATTTTAAGTTTCTCACCTTAATTATCACCATTACCTTTACATAATCTCAAAATTACATACCTATTGACGATTACAAATAAATTTAAAGATTTCACTGAACATTTTGACTTTGAAATAATTGTTAAAAAACACCATTAGAAAATTATTAATAAGTTATATTTTACAATAATTATTATTTATTATTAAATTTATTTATTTTCAAGGAAGTTTGTTCAATAGTGATGTAAATAAGGATCTAGCGTTGAAATTTTACCGGAATCGAAAAGAGTCGTGAGTCGTGAGTTAGCCTAACTGATTACTATGCGGTTTGCGGTGAAAATATATTCCAGAAAAATTAAATAATATCTCTTTTCATTTTCTCAATGTAAAAAATGTATCGATTTACTTTGTCGATCTTTTTATTTTTGGCAATGTCTACGTATCTCGCGACAATGAATTGCCATGGCCTTGCTGATGATTTAAAATTCTAATGAGTCGTTGTTTTTCTGGTCCATGTTATGAGGTTCAACAAACATAATATATTAAAAAGTAAACACATTTCCACTTTGAGTGTTATAATTATTGCATACTGCTACCTACGTCTTTTATAATAATACTAGATGACGCCCGCAGTTTCACACGTAGTTCTAGTTCCCGTGGGAATTTCGGGATAAAGTATGCCCTATGTGATATTCTAATATGTAAGCTATATTATTGTTAAGTTTCATCAAAATTCTTTTAGTAGTTTGTGCGTAAAAGATATCGCCTTTGTAATTTTAGTAAGGATATTTCCTACAGTTTATGGATGAAACGAAAATGGGAGATACGTCACTTAATTACATAAAACTAATTTGACAAGTTTAAAAAAAACCGTCGGGTGACCAAGTTATTGTACTTTTTCGGATTTTTCAATATTCTTTATTCTAAATCACAATTTTCAATGCTTGATCTGCTGTAATTAGGATTTTAAAGATCTGATTCTGTTTTTTGAAAGATTAAACCAATTTTTTTTTAATTTGCATCTTAAAGGTTTTTTCGTAAAAAGATATTTTAAACGTGTTTAAAACGTGTATCGCTTAATGTTGACAATACGTACTTAAGTTCACAAAGTTATTAGTTAATGGACAGGTTTTAATAAAAATGTATAATTATAAGTTTTTACGAATACTTACCTGATTACCTAATTTTGTGCGTAGAAGTCTTTAAAACTAATTTGCGATGTACAGGATGTTTTAAAAAGGAATGTGGTTTGCCTAATAGAATAAATAAAAATTGTAAAGAACTCGGACACGATTTTTACAAACATTTTTTTATTCGTTACAAGTTAGTCTATGATTGGAATCACACCTGATGGTAAGTGATGATGCAATCTAAGATGGAAGCGGGCTAATTTGTTTTTGGAAGAGGATAATATCCACACTTATCGGTTTTACACGGCCGAGGCCTCCCACCAGCCAGACTGGATCAATTCATAAAATCTCAATTGGCCCATCCGGAACTCGAACACATGACCTCCGTCTTATAAATTCACCGTGCATACCACTGCGCCACGGAGGTCGTCAAAACATTTGTTAACAATACATGACTAATGTACCTATTAGCAAGTCTTAATCGTAGGTAATAATATTTAAGAATAAATATAATATCAAAAATTGCGGAACCGAAGGGATTCGAACCCGCGTCTCTCTGGAAATCCGGGCACTTACATCGCCTTACCGCTAGGCCACGATCCCGATGACGTCGGTACCGATATTTTGCGTTGATATTATGTAAGGTAGGTAATAAATAGACATTAGAACCAACTTGTTTCTCTTTTCACGCTTTTTTAATTGAACAAAATGCTTTGCACAAAAGAAAGTTCCAATTCTCAAGATTTAATACCTAGTTAATACTTAAGCAACTAAATGACACAGTTATTTTTTACTTTTTAGTGCGTTTTGAGTCGGTTCTATTTTTATTTAAAATTTTTTTTATTTAAATGAGAGATGAGAGAGAAATAGATGTTCTATGACTGTTATTGATATTGCAAGTAAATTCAGCATAAAGTTATGTATCTTCCGGAATAAAAAAATCTAAACATACCTATAGGTACTTATTAATATAGGTAAAAAAAATAGGAAACGTCAGCGACTTCGTCTACGTCAAATTAAAATATATAAAATTACTGAAATAAGAATAGCCTAAGGTAGTTATAACTTTAGTAAATGACTGTCTGAAAGTCTCGTCTAAATCAGTTGTTTCAGAGATTAGCCGAAACAAACAGATAGACCATAAATAGCTCCTTGGTGCATGTTCAGTTTTTATAAAGATATTTTGATTTGAATATTTCAATTAAGAATATTTAGAAGAAATTTTCCATACAAACATTCAACCCCTATTAAAATCCCTAAGAATAAAATTTTCCTAGGGTTAAAATTTTTGAAAAATCCTTGAATCACATTATGTTTCATATTTATTCATGGATGCGTGTTTTTTACTCTTTCACGCGAAAACCACTGAATTGAATTTGATGAAACTTCTCAATACATGCTTAAAAACACATAGGCCACAATTTATCTCGAAATTCCCACGCACGAGATCTACGCGAGTGAAACCGCGGTCGTCCTCTAGTATACTATACTTTGATTAAATATCACAATATTTTTTTGTGGCACTACACAGCAGGGTTATATTAAATAAATAAGATTTAACACTTAGGCCTGTGTGCACCGAGATTTCGGTTATCATAACCAACGGTTAACATAACTTTACTATAAATAAACTATTTATAATAAACCCGTACGCCGGTTAAGGACGTAAACTCGGTTAAGATAACCGCCCGATTTACGTCATAAGCGGCGTACGGATTTATTATAAATAGCAAATTTATAGTAAAGTTATCTTACCTGTTGGTTACGATAACCGAAATCTTGGTGCACACAGGCCTTAAACGTTGCATGCAGGTCATTAGGTTTTGAGAGTAACGATCTCTGTATCGATCGTTATCAGACGTCGGTGGTAATGACCTAACGTTTCAAAGTGATGGCTAATCGTGCTCTCTGAGAGATACAAATATGTAACTCCGAGCTTCTTTTGAAAATCATACTACTATTATATCTAAAGGTGAAAGTTTGGGAGTGTGTATGTTTGTTACTTCTTTACGACTAAACGGTTGGAGCGATTCTAATAACATTTGGTATGGAGCTAACTGACATCCTTAATTAACACATAGACACGTTTTATTCCGAAATACGCAAACGAACGAAAACTACGCGAGTAAAATCGCGGGCGTCCTCTAGTGTACTAAAAAATAAAATCCAGTAAGATATTGCTTCCCTTGGTTTCTACACAATAAATAATAATAATCGTGCTTCTGATAATAGTTAAGACTGACAGCTTAACGCACTCTGAAGCACAGGAAAATGGGGGTGTTACCCTGCTTTTCTTTCTGCTACTCAGAACGTCTCAAATAAAAGTATGCGTGAGTGAAATAGAAGTCAGACAGACTGGCGCCGTAAAGCGTTGTGTTACGAAGGCCTCCTATAAGAAATTATCACTTCAATAAAAATTTACTATGTTGTTTTATTAGTTTTTAGTTAGTCCGGCTCCAAATTCAAAGCCAGATCTTTGAGATACGTGGTCGAACAAATCTCTGCCAACGAGGTTCTCAATTATAGCCTATTACATGTCTTTAGAAAACTGGATTTGCTTTTTATTTGAAGACAGGTTAGAACTTGACTACTATCGCTAGACGCTAATATGGAAAGCGTAGTTTGTTGAACCATTATAAGGATTGCGTAGTATTGACAACGTTTTTGCCAGAGATTAAGAGAAATCGGTACTTTATATCTACGAGCAACTATGTCAGGTCCAGTGGTTAGTCTGTGCAGCCTCCGATCGTAACTTTCTGGGTTCCAGCTTAGCCTATATAACCTACTGTTAAAAAAGTAAAAGTTTATGAGTGTATATTTTTGTTACTTCTTCACGGCTGGAGCGATTTTAATAAAATTTGGTATGGAGTTAGGTGACATCCCGGACTAACACATAGACCACATTTTATCTCGAAATTCCCGCGGGAACGAGAGCCACGCGGGAGAAACCACGGGCATCCTCCAGTGTATAATAACTCTGAAATAATAAAAAAACCTATAACTGAAAATCCTTGATTCAGTATTAGTTAAAAATTTGGTATTAGTCTATCGCCAAATGTTCCCAAAAAGCAAATGCTCCAAAAGCAGTCAAATGTTAATTTATTGATCCCCCACCTGCCACTACAAAACGAATGCAACCAAATCTACCTGCCCGGACAAAGAAATGAACAGAACAGACGAACAAAAGGTTCAACAAACGTGTTTTTGGGTTAGGCCAGTTCCGTTCAGATGATCGTAATATGAACGGTAGTTATTTCGAAAGTGTAGTCTGTTTTTACTACTATGTCTAAACCGCAAAAGTAGAGACAGGCACATAGATGTTATAAATTTGAAAGCAAGTCTGTCTGTGTGTTACCTTTTCACTTAACCACTATATCGATTTGTATGAATTTTGGTGTATATATGTGATTTTCAGTAAAAATATAGGCTTATTTTTGAAATTTTCACAACTCAATTGCTTTTGGGCGGAGTAGTGGGCATAGCTTATACTTAAACGTATATTTTAAGATTTTTAATACATATTTACATTATTTTCAAAGATCTAACATCTATTCAATCATTCCTACTTTATCAGCCTTTCCATAAGTAAAAACAGAATTAAATTAAATTTTTAATTATTACTATTAATTAAGAAAATGTTAGACGCAATAAAAATACTACTTTGGCAATTTTATTGACCTTTTCAAATGTTAAGATTGTATTGCGAAAATATTCAAATGAAGACATCTAT